>JAHHZJ010007952.1:0-12849 GCA_021437245.1 Aegilops speltoides | reverse complement strand
TTCGACACACCATCACACTATGGTGTTCCAGCGTATTAATTGTGAAACAATTTCCACAATGTCTTAATTATGCAAAGCTCGAACTCAGATACTCATCTCTATGATCATATCATAGACATTTTATCCTTTTGTCACGATGATCTTCAACTTCACTCGAAATTACTTGAACCATTCAATAATTCAGATTTGTGTTTCATCAAGTAAATATACTCTACATCTACTCGAATCATCCGTGAAGTAAGAACATAACGATATTCACGTATGCCTCAAAGACACATTGACCGCACACATCAAAATGTGTTACTTCCAACAAGTTGCTATTGTCGGGGAACGAGTAATTTCAAAATTTCTCCTACGCACACGCAAGATCATGGTGATGCATAGCAACGATAGGGGAGAGTGTTGTCATACGCACTTGTAGACCAAGCGAAGCGATCACAACGTAGAGGAAGTAGTCTTACGCTCTCCCCGCGATCCGACCGATCCCGCGCCAAGCATCTGGCCGCCACGAAGTTCTTGACACACGACAGCCTGATGACGCCTCTTGTACCGATCCAGCCGAGTGGAGGAGAGTTCACAAGACGACAAGGCAGTGACGATCTTGATGTTTTCATCGGCGCAGGCTTCCTAAGCATGACGGTATGACCGAGGTGGAATATGGTGGAGGGGGGCACGCACGGCTAAGGAACGATCCGTAGATCAATACTTGTGTGTTCTAGGGTGCCCCTGCCTCCAGATATAAAAAGGAGGGAGGGGGAGGCCGGCCGCCCTATAGGGAAGGCTAAGTGAGGGGGAGTCCTACTCCTAGTTGAGTAGGACTCCCTTCCTAGTCCAACTAGGAAGGGAGGATTGGGGGAGGGAGAGAGAGGGAAAGGGGGCCGCCTCCTTGTCCTATTCGACTGGGGGAGAGGCTGCGCCACCTCCTGGCCGCCCCTCCCTCTCCCCTAAGGCCCATCTAGGCCCATTTACTTCGGGGTTCCGTAACCCTCCGCACTGCTTTTCCGGCAGAATTCCTTCTCACCCGAACCTTTCCGCAACTCCAAATATAGCCTTCCAATATATCAATCTTTATGTCTCGACCATTTCGAGACTCTCGTCATGTCCGTGATCACATCCGGACTCGAACTTCTTCGTACATCAAAATACATAAACTCATAATAACTCGCCATCGAACCTTGCTGCATGGACCTTACGGTTCGAGAACAATGTAGACATGACCGAGACATGCTCCGTCAATAACCAATAGCGGACCTGGATGCCCATATTGGTTCCTACATATTCTACTTAAGATCTTTATCTGGTCGATCCGATAACAACATACGTTGTTCCTTTGTCATCGGTATGTTACTTGCCCGAGATTCGATCGCTTGTATCCAATACCTAGTTCAATCTGCTATCGCAAGTCTCTTTACTCGCTGCAGAATACATCATCTCACAACTAACTCATTAGTTACAATGTTTGCAAGGCTTTAGTGATGTGCATTACCGAGAGGGCCCAGAGATACCTCCCACAATCGGAGGACAAAAACCTAATCTCAAATACGCCAACCCAACATCTGCCTTTGGAGACACCTCGTAGTACTCCTTTATAATCACCCAGCCATTGCCAGGACGCTTTGGTAGCACCTAAAGTGTTCCTCCGCAAACGGAGTTGCATAATCTCATAGTTATAGGAACATGTATAAGTCATGGATAAAAGCAATAGCAACATACTAAACGATCGTGTGCTAAGCTAATGGAATGGGTCATGTCAATCGATCATTCAACTAATGATGTGACCTTGTTAATCAAATAACAACTCTTGTTCATGGTTAGGAAACATAACCATCTTTGATTAACAAGCTAGTCAAGTAGAGGCATACTAGTGACACTGTTTGTCTATATTCACATGTATCATGTTTCCGGGTTAATACAATTCTAGCATGAATAATAAACATTTATCATGATATAAGGAAATAAATAATAACTTTATTATTGCCTCTAGGGCATATTTCCTTCAGTCCCCACTTGCACTAGAGTCAATAATCTAGATCACATCACCATGTGATTAACATCGATAGTTCACATCATCATGTGATTAACACCCATAGTTCACATCGCCATGTGACCAACACCCAAAGGGTTTACTAGATTCAGTAATCTAGTTCACATCGCTATGTGATTAACACCCAAAGAGTACTAAGGTGTGATCATGTTTTGCTTGTGAGAGAGTCTTAGTCAACGGGTCTTTCACATTCGATCCGTTATGTATTTTGCAATTTTCTATGTCTACAATGCTCGCATTAAGCTACTCTAGCTAATTGCTCCCACTTTCAATATGTATCTAGATCGAGACTTAGAGTCATCCAGATCAGTGTCAAAACTTGCATCGACGTAACCCTTTACCATTTAACCTTTTGTCACTTCCATAATCGAGAAACATATCCTTATTCCACTAAGGATAATTTTGACCGCTGTCCAAGGATCTACTCTAGATCACTATTGTACTCCCTTGCCAAACTCAAGTGTGGTATACAATAGATCTGTACACAAGATGGCATACTTTATAGAACCTATGCCAAGGCATAGGGAATGACTTTCATTCTCTTTCTATCTTCTCCTGGTCGGGTTTTGAGTCTTACTCAATTTCACACCTTGTAACACGTGCAAGAACTCTTCTTTGACTGCTCCATTTGAACTACTTCAAAATCTTGTCAAGGTATGTACTCATTGAAAAACTTATCAAGCATCTTGATCTATCTCTATAGATCTTGATGCTCAATATGTAAGCAGCTTCACCGAGGTCTTTCTTTGAAAAACTTCTTTCAAACACTCCTTTATGCTTTGCGAATAATTCTACATTATTTCCGATCTACAATATGTCATTCACATATACTTATCGAAATGTTGTAGTGCTCCCACTCACTTTCTAGTAAATACATGCTTCACCATAAGTCTCAGATAAAACTATATGCTTTGATCAACTATCAAAGCGATATTCCAACTCCGAGATGCTTGCACCAGTCCATAGATGGATCGCTGAGCTTGCACACTTTGTTAGCTCCTTTGATCGAAAAACCTTCGGTTGCATCATATACAACTCTTCCTCCGTAAAAACCATTCAGAATGCAGTTTTACATCCATTTGCCAAATTTCATAAATTGTGGCAATTGCTAACATGATTCGGACAGATTTAAGCATCGCCACGCTGAGAAAATCTCATTGTAGTCAACATCTTGAACTTGTCGAAACCTTTTTGCAACAAGTCGAGCTTTGTAGATAGTAACACTACTATCAACGTCCGCTTTCCTCTGAAGATCCATTTATTTTCTATGGTTTGCCGATCATCGGCAAATCCACCAAAGTCCATACTTTGTTCTCATACATGGATCATATCTCAGATTTCATGGCCTCAAGCCATTTTATGAATCTGGCTCATCATCGCTCTCTTCATAGTTCAGAGGTTTGTCATGATCTAGTAACATGACCTCCGTAATGGATTACCGCACTCACTCAAAAGCGGATCTCACTCCGTTTACCTACGAGGTTCGTAGTAACTTGATCAAGTTTCATGATCATCATCATTAACTTCCTCACTAATTGGTATAGTAGTCACAAGAACAGATTTCGTGATGAACTACTTTCCAATAAGGAACAGAAGGTACATTACCTCATCAAGTTCTACTTTCCTCCCACTCACTTCTTCGAGAGAAACTCCTTCTAGAAAGGATCCATTTTAAGCAACGAATATCTTGCCTTCGGATCTGGTGATAGAAGGTGTACCCAATCAATTCCTTTGGGTATTCTATGAAGACGCACTTCTCGATTTGGGTTCGAGCTTATCAGATGAAACTTTTTCACATAAGCATCGCATCCCAAACTTTAAGAAACGACAACTTTGGTTTTTGCTAAACCACAGCTCATATAGTGTCGCCTCAACGATTTAGATGGTGCCCAATTTAACGTGAATGCAGCTGTCTCTAATGCATGATCCCAAAACGATATTGGTAAATCAAGTAAGAAACATCATAGATTGCACTATATCCAATAAAGTGCGACATTGATGTTTGACACACCAATAACATTGTGGTGTTCCGGTGGCGTGAGTTGTGAAACTATTCCACATTGTTTTAATTGAAGACCAAACTGAACTCAAATATTCATCTCCACGATCAGATCAGAAACTTTATTTTGTTATTACGATGATTTTCCACTTCACTCGAAATTCTTTGAACCTTTCAACTATTTCAGACTTATGTTTCATCAAGTAGATATACCCATATCTGCTCAAATCATCTGTGAAGGTCGAAAATAACGATATCCGCCATTTAGCCTCAACACTCATTGGATCGCATACATCGGTATGTATTATTTCCAATAAGTCGCTTGTTGCTTCCATTGTTCCGAGAACGGAGTTTTAGTCATCTTGCCCATGAGGCATGGTTCGCAAGCATCAAGTGATTCATAATCAAGTGATTCCAAAATCCCATCAAGATGGAGTTTCTTCATGCGCTTTACAACCAATATGACCTAAACCAGCATACAACAAAATAAGTTGCACTATCATTATTAACTTTGCATCTTTTGGTTTCAATATTATGAATATGTGTATCACTACGATCGAGATCCAATGAACCATTTTCATTGGGTGTAACCATATAAGGTTTTATTCATGTAAATAGAACAACACATTATTCTCTTACTTAAATGAATAACCGTATTGCAATAAACATGATCAAATCATATTCATGCTCAACGCAAAACACCAAATAACATTTATTTAGGTTCAACACTAATCCCGAAAGTATAGGTAGGTGCGATGATGATCATATCAATCTTGAAACTACTTTCAACACACATCGTCACTCCACCCTTAACTAGTTTCTCGTTTATTCTGCAACTCTCGCTTTCGAAGTTACTACTCTTTAGCAACCGAACCAGTATCAAATACCTAGGGCTACTTTAAACACTAGTAAAGTACACATCAATAACATGTATATCAAATATACCTTTGTTTACTTTGCCATCCTTCTTATCCGCCAAATACTTGGGGTAGTTCGCTTCAGAAGAACTCAGCCCTTTGCAGTAGAAGCACTTAGTCTCTAAAGTTTAGGTCAGACTTGGGCTTCTTCACTTGAGCAAAGCAACTTGCTTGCCGCTCTTCTTGAAGTTCCTTCTTCCCTTTGCCCTTTTCTTGAAACTAGTGGTCTTGTTAACCATCAACACTTGATGTTCTTTCTTGATTTCTACCTTCATCGATTTCAACATCATGAAGAGCTCGAGAATCATTTTATCATCCCTTGCATACTATAGTTCATCACAAGTTTCTACTAACTTGGTGATGGTGACTAGAGAATTCTCAATCACTATCTTATCCTCCGAAGATTAACTCCCACTTGATTCAAGCGATTGAAGTACCTGCATAATCTGAGCACATGCTCACTAGTTGAGCGATTCTCCTCCATCTTTTAGCTATAGAACTTGTTGAGACTTCATATCTCTCAACTCGGTATTTGCTTGAAATATTAACTTCAACTCTCGAACATCTCATATGGTCCATGATGTTCAAAACATCTTTGAAGTCCCGATTCTAAGCCATAAAGCATGGTGCACAAAACTATCAAGTAGTCATCATTGAGCTAGCCAAACGCTCATAACATCTCGATCGCTCCCGCAATAGGTCTGTCACCTAGCGTGCATTAAGACATAATTCTTCGGCAAAGTGCAATGAGGATAAACTCAGATCACGGATCAAATCCGCATCATTGCTACTAACATTTTTCAACACAATTTTCTAGGAACATATCAAAAACAAACATATGAAAGCAACAACACAAGCTATTGATCTACAACATAATTTGCAAAATACTACCAGACTAAGTTCATGATAAATTTAAGTTCAATTAATCATATTACTTAAGAACTCCCACTTAGATAGACATCTCTCTAGTCATCTAAGTGATCACGTGATCCAAATCAACTAAACCATAACCGATCATCACGTGAGATGGAGTAGTTTTCAATGGTGAACATCTTATGTTGATCATATCTACTATATGATTCACGCCGACCTTCGGTCTCCGTGTTCCGGAGGCCATTCCGCATATGCTAGGCTCAAGTATAACTCGAGTATTCCGCGGTGCAAAACTGGCTTGCACCTGCTAGATGGACGAGAGCTTATCACACCGATCATCACGCGGGTGTCCGCACGCATTTAACTTTGGCAACGGTGCATACTGTGGAGAACACTTTGATAATTAGTGAGAGATCATCTTATAATGCTACCGTCAATCAAAGCAAGATAAGATGCATAAAGGATAAACATCACATGCAATCAATATAAGTGATATGATATGGTCATCATCATCTTGTGCTTCGTGATCTCCATCTCCGCAGCACCACCATGATCACCATCGCCACCGCGACGACACTTGATCTCCATCGTAGCATCGTTGTCGCCTCGCCAATCTTATGCTTCTACGATTATCGCTACCGCTTAGTGATAAAGTAAAGCATTACAGGCGATTGCATCATACAATAAAGCGACAACCATATGGCTCCAGCAAGCTGTCGATAACTTCGGTTACAAAACATGATCATCTCATACAATAAAATATAGCATCACGCCTTGACCATATCACATCACAACATGCCCCGCCAAAAACAAGTTAGACGCCTCTACTTTGTTGTTGCAAATTTTACGGGCTGCTACGGCTTAAGCAAGAACCAATCTCACCTACGCATCAAAACCACAACGATATTTCATCAAATAGACTGCTTTAACCTTCTCAAGGACCGGGCGAGCTACATTCTGTTCAACTAAAGTGAGAGAGACAGACACCCACCAGTCACCTTTAAGCAACGAGTGCTCGTGGCGAAAACCAGTCTCGGTGAAGCGCACGCTGTAATGTCGGTCCGGCCGCTTCATCTCACAATACCAAGAACCAAAGTATGACATGCCGGTAGGTAGTATGACTTGTATCGCCCACAACTCACTTGTGTTCTACTCTGCAAAACATCAAACCATAGAAAACCTAGGCTCTGACATGCCATCGCTGGGGAACGAGTAATTTCAAAATTTTCTCACGCACACGCAAGATCATGGTGATGTATAGCAACGAGAGGAGAGTGTTGTCTACATACCCTCGTAGACCAAGCGGAAGCGATCACAACGTAGAGGAAGTAGTCGACGTTCTCCTCGATCCGAGTCGATCCCAGGCATTGCATTCTGGCGCCCAGTTCTTGACACACGACATACTCGATGACGCCCTCAGATCTCGATCCAGCCGAGTGTCGGAGAGAGTTCCGTCAAGACGACGTGGCAGGACGATCTTGATGTTTCATCGGCACAGGCTTCAGCTTAAGTCATGACGATATGACCGAGGTGGAATATGGTGGAGGGGGCACGCGCACTGCTAAGGAACGATCCAGAGATCAAACTTGTGTGTTCTAGGTGCCCCCCCGCCTTGATATAAAGGAGGGAGGGGGAGGCCGGCTGCCCTAGAGGCTGGCCAGGAGGGGGAGTCCTACTCCTAGTTGGAGTAGGACTCCCTTTCCTAGTCGAACTAGGAAGGGAGAAGGAAGGAAAGAGGGGAGGAGAGGAAAGGCCGCCCTCCTTGTCCTATTCGGACTAGGGGGGCGGGCGCTCCCCCGGCCGGCCCTCCTCTCTCTCCTTGGCCCACTAAGGCCCATTTACTTCCTGGGGTTCCCAGAACTCTCAGACCGGTTTTCTCCAAACTTTGCCGCCTCGAACCATTCCGTGTCCAAATATAGGCTTCCAATATATCAATCTTTATGTCTCGACCATTTCGAGACTCTCATGTCCGTGATCACATCCGGACTCAACTTCTTCGGTACATCAAAATACATAAACTCATAATATCCGCCATCAAACCTAAGCTATGGGACCTTACGGTTCGAGAACAATGTAGACATGACCGAGAACTATTCCCGGTCAATAACCAATAGCGGACCGATGCCCATATTGGTTCCTACATATTCTACGAAGATCTTTATCGGTCGATCGCATAACAACATACGTTGTTCCTTTGTCATCGGTATGTTACTTCGCCCGAGATTGATCGCCGGTATCCAATACCTAGTTCAATCTGCTACCGCAAGTCTCTTTACTCGCTCCGTAATACATCATCTCACAACTAACTCATTAGTTGTAATGCTTGCAAGGCTTAAGTGATGTGCATTACCGAGGGCCCAGAGATACCTCTCTCCAATCGGAGTGACAAATCCTAATCTCAAATACGCCAACCCAACATCCGCCTTTGGAGACACCTAGTAGTCCTTTATAATCACCCAGCTTACGCTAGGACGCTTGGTAGCACCCAAAGTGTTCCTCCGCAAACGGAGTTGCATAATCTCATAGTTATAGGAACATGTATAAGTCATGGATAAAAGCAATAGCAACATACTAAACGATCGCGGTGCTGCTAACGGAATGGGTCATGTCAATCAGATCATTCAACTAATGATGTGACCTTGTTAATCAAATAACAACTCCTTGTTCATGGTTAGGAAACATAACCATCTTTGATTAACAAGCTAGTCAAGTAGAGGCATACTAGTGACACTCTGCTTGTCTATATATTCACACATGTATTATGTCCGTTAATACAATTCTAGCATGAATAATAAACATTTATCATGATATGAGGAAATATATAATAACTTTATTATTGCCTCTAGGGCATATTTCCTTCAGCTATCTTGTTCCATTTTACTGAAAAATGAGGCTTTTTAGTCATCTTTCCCATGTGGTATGATTTGCATATCTCAAGTGATTCAAAATCAAGTGAGTCCAACGATCCATCTGCATGGAGTTTCTTCATGCATATACACCAATAGACATGGTTCGTGATGTCTCAAACTTTTCAAAACGAGTGAGTCCAAAGATCCATCAACATGGAGCTTCATGCTTTATACCAATATGACTTACATGGCAATGCCACAAGTAAGTGGTACTATCATTACTATTTTATATCTTTTGGCATGAAAATGTGTATCACTACGATCGAGATTCAATAAACCATTCTTTTAGGTGCAAGACCATTGATGGTATTATTCAAATAAAGAGAGTAACCATTATTCTCCTTAAATGAATAATCAGATTGATAGACATAATCCAATCATGTCTATGCTCAACGCAAACACCAAATAACTATTCAGTTTAATACTAATCTTGATGGTAGAGGGAGCGCATGATATTTGATCACATCAACCTTGGAAACACTTCCAACACTTATCGTCACTCACCTTCACTAGTCTCCGCTTATTCCGTAGCTTTTATTTCGAAGTTACTAACACTTAGCAACCGAACCGATCTAATACTCGGTGCTACTAGGAGTACTAGTAAAGTACACATTAACATAATGTATATCCAATATACTTCTATCGACCTTGCCTTCTCATCTACCAAGTATCTAAGGTAATTCCGCCTAGTGACTATTCCCTTATCACGTACACTTAGTCTCGTGTTTGGGTTCAACCTTGGGTTTCTTCACTAGAGTAGCTGATTTATCGCTTCATGAAGTATCCTTCGCCCTTGCCCTTCTTGAAACTAGTGGTTTCACCAACCATCAACAATTGATGCTCCTTCTGATTTCTACTTTCGTGTCAAACATCGCTAATACCTCAAGGATCATCATATCTATCCCCGATATGTTATAGTTCATCACGGCTCTAGCAGCTTGGTGGCAATGACTTTGGAGAAACATCACTATCTCATCCGAAGATCAACTCCCACTCAATTCTAGTGATTGTCGACTCGATAATCTGAGCACAAGCTCAACGATTGAGCTTTTCTCCTTAGTTTGCGGTAAGAAAATCGCGAGGTTCTCATACCTCTGACGTGCACGAGCCCAAATCCCAATTTCACCTCGAAAACATCTCATATGTTCCGCGACGCTTCAAAAACGCCTTGGTGCCTCAACTCTAAACCGCTTAACCGAACTATCATGTAGTTATCAAACGTATGTCCGATGTTCGCAACATCCATGCATTTGACGCTTAGTTCAAAGACATCGAGCGTGCATTAGGACATAAGCTTTTGTCCGCATAATCGCCATCGCAACTATCAACTATATTTTCTAGGAACATATCTAAACAAAGGAACTAAAGCGAAGCCATTTACATAATTTGCAAAGATCTTTTGACTATGTTCGATAATTAAGTTCATCTTATGAACTCCCACTCGATAGACATCCCTCCGGTCATCTAAGGATTACATGATCCGAGTCAACTAGGTCAGGTCCGATCATCACGTGAGACGGACTAGTCATCATCGGTGAACATCTTCATGTTGATCGATCTACTATACGACTCATGCTCGACCTTTCGGTCTCGTGTTCCGAGGCCATGTCTGTACATGCTAGGCTCGCAAGTTAACCCTAAGTGTTTTGCGTGTAAATCGTCTTACACCCATTGTATGTGAACGTAAGAATCCATCACACCATCATCACGTGGTGCTTAGAAGTTACTAACTTTAGCAACGGTACGCTAGGGAGAACACTTTGAAATTTTTGTAAGGATCGTCATATTTACTACCGTCGCTCTAAGTAAACAAGATGCATAAACATGATAAACATCACATGCAATCAAATAGTGACATGATATAGCCAATATCATTTTGCTCCTTTGATCTCCATCTTCGGCTCCATGATCATCATCGTCACCGCATGACACCATGATCTCCATCATCATGATCTCCATCATCATGATCTCCATCATCGTGTCTTCATGAAGTTGTCTCGCCAACTATTACTTCTACTACTATGGCTACCGTTAGCAATAAAGTAAAGTAATTACATGGCATTGTTCAATGACATGCAGCCATACAATAAATTAAGACAACTCCTATATTCTGCCGTTGTCATACTCATCGACATGCAAGTCGTGAATCCTATTACAAGAACATGATCAATCTCATACATCACATTCTTCTTGGTCATATCACATCACATAGCATACCCCGCAAAACAAGTTAGACATCCACTAATTGTTGTTGCATGTTTTACGTGGCTGCTATGGGTTTCTAGCAAGAACGCTTTACCTACGCAAAACCACAACGTGATATGCCAATTGCTATTTACCCTTCATAAGGACCCTTTTCATCGAGTCCGCTCGACTAAAGTGGGAGAGACTCGCACCCGCTAGCCACCTTATGCACCAAGTGCATGTCAATCGGTGGAACCCGCCTCACGAAGAGCACGTAAGGTCGGTCCGGCCGCTTCATCCCACAATACCACCAAACAAGATTGGACTAGTAACGTAAGCATATTGAACAAAATCAACGCCCACAACTACTTTGTGTTCTACTCGTGCAAAGAATCTCAGAATAGACCTAGCTCATGATGCCATCGTGGGGAACGAAAGGTAAATTCAAAATTTTCCTCACGAGTCACCAAGATATATCCATGGAGAGACTAGCAACGAGGGAAGGAGAGTGCATCTACATACCCTTGTAGATCGCTAAGCGGAAGCTGCTCAAGAGAACGGGGTTGAAGGAGTCGTACTGCTAGATCCAAATCACCGGAGATCCTAGTGTCGAACGGACGCACCTCCGCTGCTCAACACACGACAGCCCGGTGACGCCTCCCACGCCTTGATCCAGCAAGGAGAGAGGAGAGGTTGAGGAAGACTCCATCCAGCAGCAGACAACGGCGTGGTGGTGACGGAGGAGCTGGCTATCTCGCAGGCTTCGCCAAGCACCGGGAGAGAGGAGTACTTGGGAGAGGGGAGGCTGCGCCTGAACTCGTGAAGCTCCCATGCGCCCCCACTTTATATAGGGGTGGAGGGGCTGGTTTTGCCCTCCAAGTCCATTGGTTGCCAAGGTGGGAGGAAAGAAATCCCATCATTTCTTCCCCACGATTGTTATCCCCTTTAGGATCTTGATCTTATCCTTCGGATATGATCTTATTCCTTCTAAGGGGGATCTTGTGCGCTGACCAGGGGTGTGGGGCCTTTCCCCACTACCACGTTCATGTGGGTCCCCCATGCAGGTGGGCCCACTCCGAACCTTCTAGAACCTTCCCTGCATCAATCAAAAAATCCCAACATTTCCTGGCCAAAATAGGACTTCCCATATATAAATCTTTACCTCCGACCATTCTCGAACTCCTCGTGACATCCGGATCTCATCCGGACTCAACAACATTCGTAACCACATACAAACTTCCTTTATAACCCTAGCGCCATCGAACCTTAGTGTAGACTCACGGTTCGGAGACATGTAGACATGACCGAGACGTTTCCCGTCAATAACCAACAGCGGATCTCGATACCCATGTTGGCTCCTACATGTTCCACGATGATCTCATCGGATGAACCACGATGTCAAGGACTCAATCGATCCCGTATACAATTCCCTTTGTCTAACGGTATTTTACTTGCCCGAGATTCGATCGTTCGATACCGATACCTTGTTCAATCTGCTATCGCAAGTCTTTACTCGTCCGTAACACATCATCCCGTGATCAACCCCTTGGTCACATTGTGCACATTATGATGATGTCCTACCGAGTGGGCCCAGATACCTCTCGCTTACACGGAGTGACAAATCCAGCCTCGATCCGTGTCAACCCAATGACACTTTTGGAGATACCGAGTGCACCTTTATAGTCACCCAGCATGCGGACGCTTGATACACCCAAAGCACTCCCTACGGTATCCGGAGTTACACGCCTCATGGTCTAAGGAAGAGATACTTGACATTGGAAAAGCTCTAGCAAACGAACTACACGATCTTTGTGCTATGCTTAGGATTGTCTTGTCCATCACATCATTCTCCTAATGATGTGATCCCGTTATCAACACATCCAATGTCCATAGTCAGAAACCATGACTATCGCTGATCACAAC
>JAHHZJ010007950.1:0-13310 GCA_021437245.1 Aegilops speltoides | reverse complement strand
GCTAGCTCCCACTTTAACAATGCTCGCCTTCTCACTTTTGCTTTTTTTTGAAAAAGTTTTGGGCCCCTTAATTTTTTTTTGTTTTTAAACATTATGAAAGCATACAAAGAAATAAATGACTCTCAAAACTTCCGGTTGTCTCGGCTTTTTAAGCTAGACATATAGTGTTTTAATGGATCCACCCGATCCCAAGGTATATCGCCAATTTTAATTAACAATGCTTGGTTTGTGATTTAGTAGTGAGCACAAAGTAACATATATCATGCAACAACGGTCTAACTCTTCCTATGCATCGGCATGTCATAAAAGAACAATTCATGCACGCATAGTAAAGGTCAATGCATATATAAGCGCTTGCAATTCTATTTGTTGGAAACATAAAGAGGCGAGATGTAGTTCCTCTCATAATAATTGAAGTTGGAGAAGCAAGCACATGCATATTATATCTATCAAAATCATCATGGCAACGGTAAAATGCAACCCATCAACATAATCCTTAATAAAAAATTTTCCGATATAGTGTAGTCGGGAGAATTCAAAAAGATAATAGGACTATCATGGGGAATAGCAACAACATGTTTAAATAAGGAACTATAGCAAGTTCATCTCCATAACTCGCTCATATTGGCATCATGGCCACAAGCATAGCAAGCATCATCAAAAAGGGTATTTCAAGAGAATCAACGGATCATAACAATCATCATAGCAATCATCCTTCCAAGAACAAGGAAATTAAACAATGTATGAGCAAGAGTTACTCTAATTAGAAGGGGCACGGTGATCAATCCCTCTTCCTCCTTTTGTTCTTCGCCTCCTCCTCATCTTTTTCATCCAATGAGCTCCAATTTCATCAATTTTTTCTTCCATCGATTCCCCAAAATATTAATATCTTCTTGGACAGGGAGACTTTCTCAATAAATTCATCAATATCATAATTGTATTTATAATTTCATAGCAATATTTAAAGTAAATTTTGGTCCAGAAGCAATCATAAAGATTTTACACACTTTAAACAAAGATTCAATTTCATAAGCACCCATAAAAGCAATGAATTATTCTATTTGTTCCACATCGAGTAATCATATAACCATTAGCATAAGAAGCAAGGTTTTACTATCATTAAATTCGGGAAAAGGGAAGGTGTGGAGCCTTCATCCTAGAGCAACAAGTATAATCATATCTCAAGCACGCCCCGATCATACCAATGCAACATATGAATTTGATCCCATAATAGTTTCTTTTGAGTCAAGCAATAATCCCTAAAGTATTCATTGATCCAACGATCCCATTATAAAGTTGAATGGGTTTTCAAGATTATCAAAGTAGTACATAATATCTTTCACATAATGAGCATCGAGGGTTTTAGGAGGTTCCCCATCTCCATGAGTAGCAAGTACATCAGTTTTTTGGTATTTCATGTTCCAAATCCATAACTAAAGATAGAGAACAACTAAGAACAACAAATAAAATTACTTAGTGATAAAGCCACAAGCAAAAGAGAATATTCACCCCACGCTATAACCCTCCCAAAAAAGGTCTTGATAACCCACAAGTATAGGGGATCAATTGTAGCCTCTTTCGATAAGTAAGAGTGTCGAACCCAACGGGAGCTAAAGGTAGAACAAATATTCCTCAAGTTCTATCACCAACCGAACAACTTTCATGCTTGACGCTCGCTTACCTAGAACAAGTATGAAACTAGAAGTACTTTGTAGGTATTTTTGGATAGATTTGAAGATAATAAAGAGTGCGAATATAAACTATGGGTTGTTTAGATAAAAAAAGCAAAAAGTTAGTATAGGAGGTGAAAAGTGGTTTAGGAGTTTAAATTGTCCCTAAGCAATTGACTACTTTATAGACCGATAGCAAGTTTTATGTGGGAGAGGCCACGCTAGCATGTCATACCCGACTTGGAATTCTATGCACTTATGATTGGAACTATTAGCAAGCATCCGCAACTACTAACATTCATTAAGGTAAAACCCAACCATAGCATTAAGATATATTGGTCCCCTTCAACTCAGATACATCAATTTCTATGCTAGGTTGAAGCTTCCCCTTTGCCTCCAAAACATAGTCCTATCAACATACAACTAACCCTATGGTGTGATCCACGCAAACGCCATATGATGGGCACCAAAGGACAGCAACATAACCACAAGCAAATTAAACCAATCATAGCACACCAACCGAAAAGGACAACAAAATCTACTCGACATCATAGGATGGCAACACATCATTGGATAATAATTTGAAGGTAGCACCATGTTCAAGAGAGGGCAGGGGTATGGAGAGGGACCACCGAGATAGATTGGGGAAGGTGATGGAGATGTTTGAAGACGAGGAGGTGTTGGTGTAGATCCGGGTGATGATGATTTCCCCGGGCCCGCTCCGCCGCCACGGGAGAGCCCCTCTTCTTTTTCTTTCTTGACCTTCTCCTAGATGGGAGAAGGGTTTCTCCGTCCATGGTCTCCATGGAGGGGGGCAGAGCCCTCCGAGATTGGATCTCCTCTGCCTTTCCCCCGACTGCCCCACCGCTTATATTCCCGAGATCCGTGAATTCAACGGATTGAAACTTTGAACACGATTTTTTTCCGATATTAGCTTGGGGCAAAGAAGGGCAACAACCGCTTAGGGTGTCCACAAGGGTCAGGGCGCCTCCTCGGGCCCCTCAGCATCGCCTCGCTTAATTCTTCTTCCCAAAATTCATAAAATTCCAAAAATATTCCGCCATTTTTATCCATTTGGACTGTTTGAAGGATTTTTGCAAAACAAAAACACAAAAACAAGAACCGATCACTAGATCAATATGTTATTCCATAAAATAGTATAAAAGTTGCCAAAATATGTAAAAGTTGTAGAATATCGGCATGGAACTATCAAAATTATAGATAAACGGAGACGACAGACGCAAGTTAATTTTGCTCGCCCTGGTAGGTAAATGATAAAAAAATTGATGTGAATGCTACCAATAATCTTGACATATATCCGATCATGGCATGAACATTAAGACATAAGTGGAAAGGATATCGATAGAGGGGGTGAATAATTTTTAGAATTTTCACCGAGGAATTTGGGGAGGTTCCTTAGCAAGAACTACGCAGAATATGTACTTAAGTAAACATAACAGATACAAACTAGTCAAATGATGAAATGAAGACTAACCAGAGTACGGAAAGCGAAACACGGATACAAGATGAAGACAAAAGATCAAGAAATTGAACTGAGGAATTTGTGAAAGTTTCACCGTCTTCGCACGATATGAACAACATTCAACACAAAATGAGGAAATGAAAGAGTTGAGGAAATAGAACCAAATTGAAGACAATGATTTGGAAACCAGCCCAATCTGTCTCCTTGTACGCGTTGAGCGGAGTATTTAAACTCGAGGACACACAGCCCCGACACCCCCGAGCCGCAACTCAGACACCCCCTCACCGATTCTCCTTGAACTAAGACCACGCAGTCGCCCAATCACTCGGGTAAGTCTTCAGTGACTTCCAAACCTTCAAGACTTGGTCACTCATCCACAATTCCGATGTTTTAGACCTTGACGCCTAACCCTGGAAGAAGCAATCTTCAAAGGTAATGCGCCGGATCCACCAGATCAATTTCCCGGATGCTCAATCACTTTGGGTTTGGGGGTTTGGTTTTGGGATTTTCCTCACTTGATGATTTTCGCCAAAGTCCCTTGAGGATGGGTTGCTTCATGACAAGTGTCAAGTTCTTCGAGCAGCCAACCACTAGTGGTTGTAGGGGCGGCTATTTATAGCCTAGGAGCAGCCCGACATGATAAGAATAAATGCCCTTCAATGATATGACCGTTAGGTGGATAAGATATTTTGGGACAGGGCAAGAAGAAAAGAACGGCGGAAATTTGATTCAAATTCCTCGTGGCTATCATGTTCCTCATTAGGAATTAAGACGGGAATTTTAACTCCCAAAAGAAGTCCTCAAGGACTGTAAGAACTGGCTTCACATCAAGAATTTTCAATTAATGAGATTTCCAATGGCTTCACTCGGGATTGGTAGGTGTAGGATTTTGAGTTGAGCATCACATGGAAATTTTTCCTTAGTATTTCCTAATTCTTTAACAAGACGGTGTTTTATGACTCAAGAAAGAGAAAATGAAACTAAAAACAAAAGTCTTCACGCTTATTCCCTAATGAATATCAAGTCTTCAACACCCAATTTCCACTTTCAAAGCTTCAAAGTCTTTAATTCAAAGTCTTCTGAAGAACTTCATTTTAGGGTCGATTTTCCGAATATCAAACCTCATAGATTTAATGTACACTAATCAAGATCCCATTTAACCTATAAGTCTTCAATACCCAAAATCACTAAGGGCACTAGATGCACTTACAATCTTTTTGGTGATTGATGACAACATAGGTTAAGTTTTCAACGGGATAAACATATGAAGTGTAATACGATATTGAGGAATTTGATTGCAAGATATAGAAGAACTCCCTAATATGTGCATAGTGAGGAATTTGCTTTTGAGGCAATGCACATTTGAAGAATGAATCATGGAGATCTCCCATATCTTGTAAATCATAAGCATTGAAATATGGTGCCATGAGATTCAGATGGCAATAATATTACAAGGAATAAGCATGGGAATAGCACATCAAAGTTTTGAGCTCGGCATCAAAAGCATCAGCACCCACCAAAAGTATCAAGGCACATTGATTTAAGATTACAACTCGATCCAATAAAAGTTTCGAAGAACGAGAGTTGTAACTTAATAAAACGCCCATAATATAAACCCGCTTGAAGACTAACTCAGATTTCTCCCCTTGTCATCAAATGACCAAAAGGATCAAACCGAGGACTAACGCCTCAAGATTTTCGTTGATGGAGGAGCGCCCTTTGCCGGGTTGGTTGTAAGTAGGGCCCCCGCAGGTCGCCCAAATCTTCATGTTCATGGCCACCGATGAAGAATAAGAACCGCCACCGATCAGAACTTTGCCTCTTGAATTTCTTCGAGGTGGTGCGACAACAAATGCTTCCCAGACCCATAGTCTTCAATTCTTCCGGGAATATACATGGAGAACAGCCCAAAAAGGTTGAGGGTTTCATGAAGGTTACGATTTTTTCTTCACCGCATTATGTGTTGAGGTCATGTTGTGAAGAATTGCAGAAATTGACGCTTCACCCATTTGATTTGGTCAACCTTCCGATGAAGACCGAGGAGTAATCACGGCACCATCACCCCGGTGCCGTTGCTTGAGGCTTTTGCTTTCCGAGGTATTTGGGCGGCATTGTTGCGAATCCATTGGTGGAGTAAGATGGCAGACGGAATACCATCCAATGGACGAGTGCCTTCATCAATCACAGCGCTTTGCCCTTATCATCGATGATGAACCGGTCGCTGAGGACTTCAATGGGCAAGTAGCTACCATGGTTCGAGTGTCGCCTTTGTAATTCAAAGGAAGATCTTGCCTTATGAATCTCATAATCCAAGGCGATAGGGCTTCAAAAAAAGGTGACATTGCAACATTAGCCGAGTCCTCATGAAGAAATCATGGAAGTTGACGGAACGCCATGAATGATGTTGAAAAGCATGTTCTTCATGATGCCAACGACATCTTCATCATTTGAGTCGGGCCTTGATGGACTCATTGTCTTCGCCAGATTCAAGAAGTCCGAACATAAAGACCTTGACGAGGAATTTGGTTCGAGGGCCCCCGCTTCAAAGGCTTCATGAGCACTTGTATAATGACCACCAGGTCATTGTAGATGCAACGACTTTCATGGGGAGGATCAAGAGGAAGGACACGGCAATTTTCGGTGCCTTGTAGTGAGGTTTTGTCATCCAATCCAGACCCATGAATTGACATCTTCAAAGATCTCCGTGATATGCAAAGTGGCATAGAACAAGAATGAGTTCTTCATTCCAATCACGATATCGCTGGAAATTCAAGAGTCTCGCATCTGAATAACTCAGGACGGCTAAGCACGGCAGGGATTCCATATCCACATGAGGAATATGCTCATGATCAAGATTTTGTCCTTGTCAAAGAGCAGAGGAATAGAAGGCTTGAGTAGCAGTCCGAAGCCGTTTTTCCTTATGGAGAGATATGGATTGTAATCGGAAGAACACATGCTCGTAAAAGAAGTCTTCACTTTGAATTTTTGCTTGCTCGAGAACGGATTCTTCGGTTTGGGCAGGGAATGTCTGATTTGCAAAGACAACCTCGGAATGCATCTCAAAAGATCGAGGAATTTCTGGTTCTTCTTTCCTTTGGGGAAGGATTTTTGAACAAATTGGGATGAGTTTTTCAGAGCCCATTTGAAAGGTAGCCGGGACCGAGGAATTTGTTGAATTGGAGTGAAGAGAGGAGTATTGGGATGTGATTTCCCAAAAGTTCATTCATCACCGGTAGTGCATCCAATATCCACGCCTTTCTTCTTTTTCATTTCAACACCAGCCCTTCACCGGAACCGAGGCATGGGTGAGGAAACACGGGGTGAAGGGAATGCCCACTTCAATTTCTTCATCAAACTGTTCCGAGGTAGCAAAGATTGATTTTCTTCATGATCCGCTTGGGATCTTGTAGTCTTCCATAAGGAACAATTTTTAGACGACATGGAGGAAATGGAACGCATCAATGGGATTTTCTTAGCTGGTCATGGCTTCATTTTTTTCGCCCAAGAATTTGACGCAGGATGCCTTCTTTTTTCCATCGCAGCTGTCAATTTTTTCTTCTTACTAAAGCGGAAGAATTGAGTTGGGCAGGAGGAGCCGAGGACTTGGTTCGTTTTTCAAAGGAATCGGGCAGTTCTTATCTTCCGCTTTCAGGCACCACTAGTGGATGCCCGAATTTTTTTAGCGGCCGAATGGAGTCATCACCCCGAACTTGTATTTCACGAGTTGAAAGTCATCGCAAGGGCATGCCGAGGAGCAGTCCAGCCAGGATTTTCTTGTTGGCGGGGGCTGCAACATTGTCATTTTTTCCCAAATTGAAATCTCACCTTGGCCTTGCCAATCAAGATTAGCATCAAACTTGCCGAGGGCTTGATTTAATTGAGCTTTGAGAAGTTCTTCAGAGTCGTTGACAATGTTCTTCTTCGGCTTCCCTTTTCGCTTGTGCTCTTTATTTCACGGCCTTTTCAAATTTCCATTTTCTTCGATGAAATGGTTCAAATATGACTTTGACCAGAGTCGAGGGATCGCATGGGAGTGTTTGGATCCGATGCCATAAGTCGATGAAGTCAAGGATCTTCTTCGATCCAAAAGCAGAGGCACCTTGTTCCTTTGGCTCTAGCGGCCTTTTGTTAGTCCGTTCGATGATTTCGCAAGTTCTTCATCGCCCCATCGAGGGCACGCTAAGGCAACTGCTTTTCTTGACGCCGAGGACCCGGCCCAAGCTTGCTTTTGTCTTCAGAGGGGCCCGATGAGGACATTGGTAAACAGGAACTTGCCGAGACACTTATAATCGGAAACCCCAGTCCTTTGACATGTAGCAAACAAGGAGTTGAGGACTTGGAGGAGCCCGAGGATTTTGAGGAGCAGCAGCCCGAGGAATTTGCCGGAGGGCGCGGCCGGGAACTGGCCGGAGGGCGCTGATGGTGAAGCACTTGGCTTGTGAGCAAGCCCATTGATTTCCGCTGACCGGGTTCCGCAAAAGAGCAGCAGAATCCTCATTGAATTTCCTCACCGCCCTTGGCCTGTTGCCAATTTGGCTTCCCGACCATTCTTAGAAAGTCTTCACCACGCTTGATGTTGGGGGATCCCCGACTTGGCCGCCAAAGGAGCTCTTGGGCATGGAGGGTTTAAGGCTAATTTCTTCATGTACTTGGGAGTAACATAGGATATTCCTCCATTCTCGTGCCCATCTTCGCTCTTCGATGCGACTTTGCGCTGATTTTTGTTCTCCTTGCCAAACTTGGCTTCATCAAAAATTTTGTAAATTTCATCGGATCTCAAAGGCAGCCATGACCCTTTTTTCCTCCCTTCCGGTCTTGCCTTCCGCCATTTTCTTCGATGAGGAATTTGAACAATAGAACACTCAAGAAGTATGCAGTTTTTCTTCGAGGAACCTGCAAATGAGTTAAGTTGATGAGAACCTAGTGATTCAAAGAATGACATGAGTACCGTGAACAGAGGTAGGTGGAGGAATTTGGAGAGGTCATATGCCTTTCGTAAGATTTTTCAAAAAGACAAGTTTTGAGGAATTTGACCTTGAGCCTTGAGGAATTTCACAAGGCTTTTGTCTTAGGTTCCGAGGAAGATTGAAAATCCGCACAATTGAGGAATCTTGAAGAAATGAGTGCTTAGAGAGATAAATCAAGAATTAAAGTGTGAGGTGTTCATATGTGAAGATTTGAAGAATAAAAACCTTTGAAGATTTTCTAAAAGTTTGAGAATCAAAGCAGTAATAAAATGACTTTAATTACCGAATCAAGAACAGACAAAAGATGAACCGGGTGAAGTTCGCCGTTAGATCTCCCACGCCCTAACTTGGCAGAGGAGACATACGGCCGGAGTGAAGATTTTCCCAGCCGGGCGCGAGTAACGGGAAAGGGTCGAGGCAAGGAAGCTCTTCCTCACCGACGGCGGGAGAGCGGGCGCTTAGGGTTTGGGAGAGCTCGAGCGGAGACCGATCGAAAGGGAGTAAATGAAGAAGGAAGGAGAGGGTATTTATAGACGGTAAAAACTGTTCGCCAAGATTTTGGGACTAACATGCCCCGCTTTTTTCTTCACGACATGTGTCACCCACGCATCGCGGATGAGATCGTAAGATCGGGTGAATAAACTAATGTATCGGGATGGAACGGTTTGAGCGTCCCGGGATTTTTTAAAAGCTGCAACCACAAAAAAGGAAGACTTTGAACGAAGTTTCAAAACGCATATGAAGAATTTTGAATAGATTGGGTTGAGTATAGCATGGGGGAAGGGTCCATCACATTCACTTAGCGTAAATGCAACTTGAAGAAATGCAATAAGTGAATGCTAGAGGACATAAACTAAAATATATATAGCCAATGAAGAAAAACGACGGAAACATTGAAGATTTTGCAAAGTTGAAGAATTTGAAAACAAGAATTTCAAAAATGAGAAAAAACTCAAATTGAAGATTTTCAACTTTTGTGGTGGGATTCCATCAGATAAGAATGATGATTTGCATAACCCTGCATAATTGTCGAGGGTTTCGAGAATCAAATTCTTCATTAATTTTTCACACTTAGAGTGTTATTCTTCATTGATTGAAGAAAACGCTTTTCATGTGTTGCACATCTAAGTCATCAATTCTCATAAGGGTTAGGATGTGTTCCTTTTCAAAGAACATTCAAGATTCTAAGATATTTAGCTCACACCGCAACTTGCTAAATCTCTTCTCATCCAAGGGCTTAGTGAAGATATCACTAGTGTTCTTCCCTTCACATGCTTGATGGAGATATCGCCTTCAACACATGATCACGAAGAAAATGATGACTAATGATGTGCTTAGTCTTCGAAAGTGCTGAACTGGTTGTGAGCAATCTTGATGGCACTCTCATTGTCGCAGAGGAGAGGCACATTCTTCACGCTGACGCCATAGTCCTTGAGGGTTTGTTTCATCCAAAGCAGCTTGAGCACAGATGAGCCAAAGAGAATGTATTCAGCTTCAGAAGAGACAAGGATACGCAGTCGCTTTCTTCGAGGACCAAGCATCAAAGATCGTCCGAGGAAATGACAAGTGCCGATGTTGACTTGGTCCACACGATCACCAAAGATAGTCGAGTCGAATATCCAATGAGATCAAAAGCAGAGCCTTGGGGTACCATAATCCTAGTGTTGGTGTGTGAGCTAGATATCAAGAATATGCTTCACACCTTATGGTGTGATTCCTTCGGCAGCTTTGAAATCGGGCACAATGCAAACACTAAGCATTATATCCGCCTAGATGCACATAAGTACAATAAAGAACCAATCATGGAGCGGTATACCTTGTGATCAAGTCAATACCATTTTATCAAGGCATAGATGGCCATTTTGGCATAGGAATTTTGACGCTTTGCAATCTTGCATGCCTAATTTCTCAAGACATCTTTGAGGTATTTCTCCGAGATATGAATATGCCATTGCGCCGATTTAATTTGAAGACCTAAGAAGAATTTCAATTCTCCCATCATAGACATTTGATATTCTTCACTCATCATATAGGCAAATTCATCACAATCGCTGGTTAGTACACCAAAGATAATATCATCAACATATATTTGGCACACAAACAGTTCACCATCATATGATTTAGTAAAAAGAGTAGGGTCGAGTGAACTGGTGTGAAGCCATTCTTCACTAAGAATTCCTTCAATGTATCATACCACGCCCGAGGGGCTTGTTTGAGGCCATAGAGGGCCTTATTGAGTCTCAAGACTTTGTCGATTCTTGGGATCTTCAAAACATGGGGTTGAGCAACATATACTTCTTCCTCAAGCTTACCATTGAGGAATGCACTTTTCACATCCATTTGATATAAGATGATATCATGATGGTTAGCATAGGCAAGTAAATGAATAGCCTCAAGTCTAGCAACAGTCAAAAGTTTCATCAAATCAATTCCTTCAACCTGTGTAGCCTTGAGCTACTAGTCGTGTTTTATTCCTCACCACAAGGCCATTTTCATCTTGCTTGTTGCGGTAGATCCACTTTGTGCCAATGATATTATGCTTTGAGGATCCGCGATCACCAATTCCTGCACTTGTTCAACTTGAACGATGTAATTTTCTTGCATAGCCCTAATCCATTCCGCCCGAAATGCTTCATCTACCTTAGTGGGCTCGGATAGAGACAAAAGCATAGTGCCCACAAAAGTTAGATAAATGTAGCTTTTGAGCGCGGAGAGGACCCGTGCGCTAATGTCATCGATGATCTTCTCCACTTGCACTTCTTTTGCAACGCTGGGATGAGTTGGTTGTCACGAGGATTTTGATCAAGATTTTTTCAAAGACCATTTTCCTCATCATGTTCTTCGTGCATCACCGACGCTCTTCATGAACAGGAATGAATTCTTTAGCAGATTCTTCAAGAGGAATGACATCCTCGCTGTTTGAGCTTGATAGCATCCTCGTGCGGTTCATCTAACAGTATGGTAGGTGCTCTTTGCAGCCATTAGTTTCATCGAACCGACATCTACAAGGTCAACAATCTTGTGAAGAACAATGTTGAAGACTTTGAGGGTGCAGTCCTTTCCGAACCAAGCATAAAACCTTCATGTGCTTTCGTGCAAATTTAGAGTTGTGGTGAGGATCTCTAATCCAACATTTAGCATCAAGACTTTGAAATAACTCACATTGGGTTTCTTGTCGCTGAGGAGTTCATAGGCGCCTTCTTGAAGAATTTGTGAAGATATACCTGTTGATGATGTGGGCAAGATCAATTGTATCAATCCAAAACGCCGAGGCGTTTGTATTCATCAAGCATAGTGCGAGCCATCTCAACAAGAGTTCTGTTTGCGCCCACGACGCCATTCTCACGAGGAGTATAGGGAGCAGATAACTCATGAGTAATACCAAGTTCATCAAGATAGGCATCAAGACCAGAATTTTGAACTCGCCCATTGTCACTTCGATATGCTTGATCTTCACACCAAAGTTGGTAAGCCCTCGAGGAAAATCGCTTGAAGACTTCCGCACTTCATGTTTGTAAGCAACAATGTGTACCCATGTATATCGAGAATAATCATCAACAATGACAAAACCATATAAAGATGCATCATTAGTGACCGCTGAATAATGATTAGGTCCAAGAGGTCCATGTGAAGCAATTCAAATGGCGGTAGTGGTCATGATAGTCTTTGCCGGATGCTTGGCCTTGGTCATTTTTCCGCTTCACATGCTCCGATAAGGATCCTTGAGGAATTTGACATTCTCAATGCCAATGACATGCTTCTTCTTCGCAAGCGTGTTCAAATTCCTCATGCCTGCATGACCAAGTCGCCGATGCCATAGCCACTTCTCAAGCTTTTGCAAGTAGACACACGGCTGGTTGTGGTCCCGAGAGAAATCAACAATATACAGATCTCCTCTCCTAAAGCCTTCAAGACTTTGGAATTGTCACTTCCATAATCACAACACAATGATATTTGCAAGACAACAACCATATCAAGATCACAAAGCATTGAGATCGACATGAGATTGTATCCTAAGGACTCAACAAGCATGACTTTGTCCATGTGCTTATCCTTAGAGATAGCAACCTTACCAAGACCCAATACCGACTTTTTGCCTTTGTCAGAAAGATGATATGCTTCAGAGGTGACGGTGATAAGGAGCATCCATCAATAGATTCTTGTCACCAAATGTGATTTGTACATCCACTATCGAGGACCCATTCAGGGTTTTGGGTTGATCATCCTTAGCTCCTTTTGCCATGAAGCAATAGGTAGCCATCATTATCTTCATGCTTGTTGGAGTCAGTCTTGTTGAAGATGGACTTGTCCGAGGCAAGAGTAATGGCCGATTCCACACTGATCAGATTCTTCGACTCCTCCTTCATCATTTTCCTCGATTCATCCGAGTCCATCTCCTTGCCAATGAATGCCGAGTTTCTTGACTGCCTTCTTGGAGATGAGGACTTGAGGATTTCGATGATTTAAGATTTTGACGATTTCTTCTTTTCTTCGGATCATCGTAACGTAATCCTTGTATTTCTTCTTCTTCATTTCCTTTTCCAATCGAGGACAATCTTGAATATAGTGACCGGCTTTGCATTTGTGGCAAAGTCTTTTCTTATAGTCAACGGATGAGGAGTCATTTCTTGAGTATTTTCCAAGTTAATTCGCCTTGTGAATTTCTGAATTTCTTCCAAGCAAGTTAGGTCCGCCGTTCTTCAGATCAACTACTACCGTAATCCTCACATTCGGAGTCGAACAACCTTAGCCTTCGGGCACTGGTTTGCCTAGTTTGAGCCATAGAGATCTCTTTTCAGAAGTCGAACTCGTGAGTGTTTAGCCTTCGAGGATATCAAGAGGATCAAGCAAACTTGTAGTCAGACGTTTGTATCATCACCCAGAGTATCAAATGAGGAATCGCTTTATTCAGCAGCTTTTCACAACTTCATGATCAAGTGATGTCAATGGCACCGAGGGCTTGAAGCTCATTTGAGATGTCAAGAGGCATCAAAGGTTTGGACATTTTCATTATCGAAGTCTTTTGAAGCGTTGAAAGATTCCAAGAACATCGACTCGAGCACGCTTGGTTAAACTCCTTCATTTACTTTGGCACTTATCCCGATAAGCTTAGAAGTTCAAAGCACTCACTCTTCCATACCCCTTTGCTTAGATGGCCAAATGATATTCTTCCTTGAGAATCGAAAGGGT
>JAHHZJ010007947.1:0-18931 GCA_021437245.1 Aegilops speltoides | reverse complement strand
TTTGGACACCCGGAAGGTTCCGTGAGATTGGAAGTACGGAGTTCTGGGAGGTTTCTGAACCTCCGGAAGTATATGGGCCTTATTGGGCCTTGGAGGGTAGAGACAAGGGAGCAAGTGAG
Source organism: Aegilops speltoides (assembly GCA_021437245.1). NCBI lineage: Eukaryota > Viridiplantae > Streptophyta > Magnoliopsida > Poales > Poaceae > Aegilops > Aegilops speltoides. The sequence goes on along the minus strand of JAHHZJ010007947.1, from coordinate 18,812 downwards.
GGGGCGCGCCCCCCAAGCCCAATCCGACTGGGAGGGGGCCGCCCCCTTCCTTTCTCCTTCTCTTCCTTACTAATAGTAGTACTACTCCTTGTCATACTCTTTCCTTCCCCTCCAATTCAGATAAGGAGGGGAGGAAACCTAATTGGAGTAGGTTTCCTCCTCTATGCAGCCTCCTTTGGGCCGGCCACCTCCCTCCCTCCTTTATATATCAGTAAGGGGGCACCCTAGGACACACAAGTTGATCATTGAGATCGCTCTAGCCGTGCAGCGGTGCCCCTCCACCATATTACACACTGGACCATATTGTAGGAAGTGCTGAAGCGAAGCCCCGCAACAGGAGAACATCAAGATCGCCACCACGCCGTCGTGTGGCCGATGAACTCTCCTCGTGACTCTAACGGATCGAGATCGAGGGGCGCCATCGAAACGCATGTCGCCAAGAACTCTTGAGGTGCCGGAGTAACGGTATGCTTGGATCGCTTGGACCGGAAGACGACGACTACATTCCCTACTAAGTATTAACGCTTCCGCTTCGGGTTCACGAGGGTACGTAGACAACACTCTCCCTCTCGTTACATATGCATCACCATGATCTTTATGCAGCGTAGGAATTTTTTGAAATTACTTACGCTCCCCAATAGTGGTAATCCGAGCCTAGGTTTTATGGTTTGATGTTATATGCACGAGTAGAACACAAGTGAGTTGTGGGCTGATATAAGCTCACAATCGCTTACCAAAGATGTCATACTTTGGTTCGGCGGTATTGTTGGATGAAGCGCCCCGACCGACATTACGCCAGACGCTTTACGCTGAGACTGGTTTACCGCCGTGCAGCTTGCAATACAGGTGACTAAATGGTGTCGGCTTTCAACTTTAGTTGAACTGCAAGTGGCTACCGTCCTTGTGGAAGGTTAAAACAACATCAACTTGACAAACTATCGCTGTGGTTTTGATGCGTGAGGTAAGATTGGTTCTGCTTAAGCCTTCGTAGCGTTACGGTAAAATTTGCAACAACAAAGCAGAGGACGCCTAACTTGTTTTTGCAGGCATGTTGTGATGTGATATGGCCAAGACATGATGCTATATTTTATTGTATGAGATGATCATGTTTTGTAACCGGGTTATCGGCAATCGGCAGTGAGCCATATGGTTGTCGCTTATTGTATGAAATGCAACGCTCGTAATTGCTTTACTTTATCACTAAGCGGTAGCGATAGTCGTGAGAAGCAATAGATGGCGTGAAAACGCATAACGATGCTATGATGGAGATCAAGGTGTCGCACGGTGACGATGGTGATCATGATGGTGCCAGAGATGGAGATCACAAGCACAAGATGATGATGGCCATATCATATCACTTATATTGATTGCATGTGATGTTTATCCTTTATGCATCTTATCTTGCTTTGATTGACGTAGCATTTTAAGATGATCTCTCACTAAAATTATCAAGAAGTGTTCTCCTGAGTATGCACCGCTACAAAAGTTCGTTCGTGCCTGCAGACACCATTAATGCGATGATCGGGTGTGATAAGCTCTCACGTCTATCTACAACGGGTGCAAGCCGCTTTGCACACGCAGTAATACTCAAGTTAAACTTGACGTGCCTAGCATATGCAGATATGGCCTCGAACACGGAGACCGAAAGGTCGAGCGTGAATCATATAGTAGATATGATCAACATAGAGATGTTCACCATTGAAAACTACCCATCTCACGTGATGATCGGTTATGGTTTAGTTGATTTGGATCACGTGATCACTTAGATGACTAGAGAGATGTCTGCTTAAGTGGGAGTTCTTAAGTAATATGATTAATTGAACTTAAATTTATCATGAACTTAGTACCGATAGTATTTTGCTTGTCTATGTTGTTTGTAGATAGATGGCTCGCATGTTGTTCCGTTGAATTTTAATGCGTTCTCTTGAGAAAGCTAAGTTGAAAGATGATGGTAGTAATTACGCCGGATCGGGTCCAGAATTTGAGGATTATCCTCATTGTCGCACGTAAGAATTACGCTCTCGAAGCACCACTTGGTGCCAGCTCGCTGCTGATGCAACCGACGACGTTAAGAACGTCGGCAGAGCAAAAGCTGATGACTACTCGATAGTTCAATGTGCTATGCTTTTACGGCTTAGAACCGGACTTCAACGACGCTTTTGAACGTCATGGAGCATATGAGATGTTCCAGGAGTTGAAGTTAATATTTCAAGAAAATGCCCGGATTGAGAGATATGAAGTCTCCAAGTTCTATAGCTGCAAGATGGAGGAGAATAGTTCCCAAGGAGCATATACTAAAATGTCTGGGTATAATAATCACTTGATTCAACCGAGTTAATCTTCCGGATGATAGCGCCATTGATGTAATTCTCCAATCACTTCCACCAAGCTACAAGAGCTTCGTGATGAACTATAATATGCAAGGGATGGATAAGACTATTCCCGAGCTCTTCGCAATGCTAAAGGCAGCGGAGGTAGAAATCAAGAAGGAGCATCAAGTGTCGATGGTCAACAAGACCACTAGTTTCAAGAAAAGGGCAAAGGAAGAAGAAGGAACTTCAAGAAGAACAACAAACAAGTTGTCAGCCAAGAGAAGAAACCCAAGTCCTGACCTAAGCCCGAAATCGAGTGCTTCAATCGCAGAAGATCGGTCACCGAAGCGAACTGCCCCAAGTATTTGGTGGATAAGAAGGATGGCAAGGTGAACAAAGGTATATGTGATATACATGTTATTGATGTGTACTCTACTATGCTCGCAGAACACTGGTATTTGATATCGGTTCATGCTAATATTTGCAACTCAAACAGGTGACTACGGATTGCTTAAGACGGCAAAGGACGAGGACGGCGCGCTGGAAATGGTTCCAAAGTCGATGATCGCGGTCGGCACGCTACCTCTACATCTACCTTCGGATTAGTTTTAGACCTAAATAATTGTTATTTGGTGCCGCATGCTGAGCATGAACATTATATCTGATTTGTTTGATGCGCAGACGGTTATTCATTTAAATCAGAGAATGAATGGTTGTTCTATTTATATGAGTAATATCTTTATGGTCATGCACCCTTGAAGAGTGGTCTATTTTTATGAATCTCGATAGTAGTGATACACATATTCATAATGTTAAAGCCAAAAGATGCAGAGTTGATAATGATAGTGCAACTTATTTGTGGCACCGCCAGGTGGGTATATCGTATAAAGCGCATGAAGAAACTCCATACCGATGGACTTTGGAATCACTTGATTATGAATCACTTGGTACTTAATGAACCGTGCCTCATGGGCAAGATGACAAAAACGCCTCTTCCGGTATCTATGGAGAGAGCAATGATTTGTTGGAAATCATACATACGATGTATGTGGTCCAATGAATGTTGAGGCTCGTATGGATATCGTTATTTTCACCTTCACAGATGATTTAAGCGATATGGGTATATCTACTTAATGAACACAAGTCCTGAAACATTTGAAAAGTTCAAAGAATTTCAGAGTGAAGTTGAAAATCATCGTAATAAGAAAATAAAGTTTCTACGATCTGATCGTGGAGGAGAATATTTGAGTTACTGAAGTTTGGTTTACATTTGAAACAATGCGGAATAGTTTCAATAACTCACGCCACCCGAACACCACAACGATAATGGTGTGTCCGAACGCGTAATCGTAATTTACTTGATATGGTGCGATCTATGATGTCTCTACAGATTTATCGCTATCGCTTTTGGGGTTATGCTTAGAGACAGCCATGATTCAAAGTAAATAGGCACCATCAAAATCCGCTGAGACGACACTTATGAACTATGGTTTGGCAAGAAACCAAAGTTGTCGCTTTAAAGTTTGGGTGCTGCGATGCTTATGAAAAATCAACCTCGATAAGCTCGAACCCAAATCGGAGAAATGTGTCTTCATAGGATACCCAAAGGAGATATTGGTACACCTTCTATCACAGATCCGAAGGCAAGACATTCGTTGTTAAGAATGGATCCTTTCTAGAGAAGGAGTTTCTCGAAAAGAAGTGAGTGGGAGGAAAGTAGAACTTGATGAGATAATCAGACCTACCCCTTTTTGGAAAGTAGTTCATCACAGAACCGTTTCTGTGACGCCAAAACCAACTAGTGAGGAAGTTAATGATGATGATCATGTAAACTCAGATCAAGTTAATACAGTAACCCATCAGAGGTCTAACAGAGTAAGATCCGCACCTGAGTGGTAATGGTAATCCTATTCTGGAAGTCATGTTACTAGATCATGATGAACCTAATAACTATGAGGAAGTTGCGATGAGCCCAGATTCGCAAAAATGGCTTGAAGCCATGAAATCTGAGATGGGATCCATGTATGAAAACAAAGTATGGACTTTGTCGACTTGCCCGATGATCGGCAAGCCATTGAGAATAAATGGATCTTCAAGAAGAAGATCGACGAACGGTAATGCAGTTATCACACAAAGCTCGATTTGTTGCAAAAGGTTTTGACAAGTTCAAGGGGTTGACTACTGATGAGACTTTTCACCGGTAGCGATGTTTAAGTCTGTCTAATCATGTTAGTAATTGCCGCATTTCCATGATTATGAAATTTGGCAAATGGATGTAAAAACTGCATTCCTGAATGGATTTCGAAGAAGAGTTGTATATGATGCAAACAGAAGGTTTTATCGATCCAAAGGAGCTTAACAAAGTGTGCAAGCTCCAACGCTCCATTTATGGACTGCGTAAGCCTCTGAGTTAGGAATAAACGCTTTGATAGTGTGATCAAAGCATGGTTTTATATGTGACTTTTGAGAAGCCTCAGATTTACAAGAAAGTGAGGAGCTCAGTGAGCATTTCTAATATTATATGTAGATGACATATTATTGATGGAAATGATATAGAATTTCGGATAGCATAAAGGATACTTTGAATAAAAGTTTTCAATGAAAGACCTCGTGAAGCCGCTTACATATTGGGCATCAAGATCTATAGAGATAGATCAAGACGCTTAATTTGACTTTCACAAAGCACATACCTTGACAAAGTTTTGAAGAAGTTCAAAATGGATCAAGCAAAGAAAGGGTTCTTGCCTCAGATGTAAGGTGTGAAGTTGAGTAAGACTCAAAGCCGCACCAACGCAGTAAGATAGAGAGAAATGAAAAGTGTCTCCTATGCTTCAGCCATAGGCTCTATCATGTATGGTGTACCGTACCTGATGTGCCTTGCTATAAGTCAGCAGGAGGTACCAAAGTAATCCAGAGGATCATCGACGTCAAGAACATCCCAAATACCGAAAAGGACTAAGGATATGTTTCCGATATGGAGGTGACAAAGAGCTCATCGTAAATGGTTACGCTGATGCAAGCGACATCGATCCGGACGATTCTAAATCGCAAACCGATATGTGTTTACATTAAACGGTGGAGCTGTCACAGGTTCAAAGCAAAGGCCGTAGGATCTACATGTGAAGCGGAATACATAGCTGCTTCGAAGCGCCAATGAAGGAGTCTCGATGAAGGAGTTCATATCCGATCTAGGTGTCATACCTAGCATCGGGTCCAATGAAAATCTTTTGTGACAATATCGAGCGATTGCCTTAGCAAAGGAATCCAGATTTCACAAGAGAAAGCACATCAAGAGACGTCAATTCCATCCGGATCTAGTCCGTGGGAGACATAGAGATTTGTAAGATACATAATGGATCTGAATGCTGCGCATCCATTGACTAAGCCTCTTCCATGAGCAAAACATGATCAACACCAAGACTCCATGGGTGTTAGAATCAATATCTGTAATCTAGATTACTGATTCTAAAGTGTGGGAGACTGAAGGAAATATGCCCTAGAGGCAATAATAAAGCATATTATTTATTTCATATCATGATAAATGTTTATTATTCATGCTAGAATTGTATTAACTCGGAACACAATACATGTGTGAATATATAGACAAACATAAAGTTACTAGTATGCCTCTACTTGACTAGCTTGTTAATCAAAGATGGTTATGTTTCTAACCATGAACAAGGAGTTGTTATTTGATTAACAAGGTCACATCATTAGTTGAATGATCTCGATTGACATGACCCATTCGCGTTTTAGTAGCATTATCTATCGCTTAGTATGTTGCTATTGCTTCCTTCATGACTTATACATGTTCCTATGACTATGAGATTATGCAACTCCGCTACCGGAGGAACACTTTGTGTGCTACCAAACGCTACAACGTAACTGGGTGATTATAAAGTTGTTCTAAGGTGTCTCCGAAGGTACTTGTTGAGTTGGCGATTTCAGATTAGGATTTGTCATTCGACGTCGGAGAGGTATCTCCGGCCCTCCTGTTAATTTCACATCACTTAAGCTTCCTTGTAAGCATTTCAACTAATGAGTTATCAGAGATGATGTATTACTTAACGAGTAAAGAGACTTCTGCCTTAACGAGATTGAACTAGGTATTGATGATCGACGATCGAATCGTCTCGCAAGTAATATACAATGGAGGACAAAGGGCAACAACGAGGTTGCCATGTATGTTTCTGACCGATAAAGATCTTCAGAGAATATGTAGTAACCAATATGTGCATCCAGGTCCCGCTATTGGTTATTGACCGAGACGTGTTCCGGTCATGTCTCATATTGTTCTCGAACTGTGGGTCCGCACGCTTAGGCTCTCAAGGATGATAGCTATTATGAGTTTATGTATTTTGATGTGCCAAGGTTGTTTGGAGTCCGGAGATGATCACGATGATGACGAGGAGTCTCGAAATATTTGAGACATAAAGATTGATATATTGGACTGGATATATTTGAACAACTTGAAGAACCCGAGAAGCTTGGAGTCTCGGAGGTTACGACCCCCGGAGGTATATGGCCTTATTGGCCCATGGAGGAAGGGAGAATGGAGGGGCCTCCGCCAAACCGACTGGGGAGGGGCCCTTCCTTTCTCCTTCCCTTCCTAATACTACTACTAGTACTACTTCTAATACTAGTACTCTCTTCCCTCCAAATAAGATATGGAGGGAGGAACCTACTGAGTAGGTTTCCTTCCTCATGCGCGCCTCTGGGCCGGCCTCCTCCCTCCCTCCTTTATATACGATAGGCACCCTAAAGACACAAGTTGATCATTGATCGCTTAGGCAGTGCCCCTCCACATATTACACCGATCATATTGTAGCGGTAGGCTAAGCCCGCGATAGGAGAACATCAAGATGCCACCACGCCGTCAGGCCGACGAACTCCCTGAGCCTCGTCCGATTGAGATCGAGAAAGGCCATCGAGCGTACGCTGGTCAAGAACTCGAGGTGCAGAGTAACGGTGCTTGATCGTTGGACCGAGGACGACGACTACTTCCCTTTAAGGCCAACGCCTCGCCGGGCACGAGGGTACATAGACAACACTTCTCGTGCTTATGCATCACCATGATCTTGGCGTAGGAAATTTTTGAATTACTACGCTCCCCAATATGCACAACCCCGGCGACAAGCCAAGCAATTGTTTCATACTTTGATGTTCTCAAACTTTTTCAATATTCACGAATACATGAGCGTGAGCCATGGACATAGCACTATAGGTGGAATAGAATGATGGTTGTGGATAAGACAAAAAGGAGAAGATATTCTCACATCAACTAGGCTTATCAACGGGCTATGGAGATGCCCATCAATAGATATCAACGTGAGTGGGTAGGATTGCCTGCAAATGATGCACTAGAGCTATAAGTGTATGAAAGCTCAAAAGAAACTAAGTGGGTGTGAGGAGTCCTCGATTAGGGGTGTCCGGATAGCGACTATCATCATCGGCGACTCCAAGACTATGAAGATACAAGATTGAAGACTTCGCCTGTCCGGATGGGACTTTCCTTGGTGTGGAAGGCAAGCTTACGACCATTGTAACCGACATGTAACTCCCTCTCGTGTCTATATAAACCGAGGGTTTTAGTCCGAGGACTAACAACCATTACAACAATCATACCATAGGCTAGCTTCTAGGTTTAGCCTCCTTGATCTCTGGTAGATCCACTTGTACTACCCATATCATCAATATTAATCAAGAAGAGAGGTTTACCTCATCGAGGGGCCCAACTGGGTAAAACATCGTCCCTTGTCTCATGTTACCATCGCTAGACGCACGGTTCGGGACCCGCACAGATCCGCCGGTTTTGACAATCGACATTGGTGCTTTCATTGAGAGTCTCCGTGTCGCCACCGATAGGCTTGATAGCCCTTCTATCATCATCAACGATTGTGTGAGACTTTTCTCCCGACAGATCTTCATGTTCGGGCGGTTTGCATCAGCCAATTCACTTGGCCATCCGAGCAGATCAAAGCTACACCCGCCATCGTCGAGGAAGCCTAAACTTCACTACCGACATCCGCGAGACTTGATCTTCGACGATTCGAGTCATACCGAAAGTGTGCCGAATCAATGATGGGCATGATTTAGCTCATGCCGACAAAGGCTCGAGGTATACACGAGTCCGCTCCAACCCTTAGTTCGAGCCGACCGCCAGACGAGGACGGTGGCTAGACACCACCGGGCTGCAACTTCTACGGTGATGGAGCCAATACTTGACCTTGTCCTTGTAAAGCTCGTGACTCGAGGTGCCGACTCGCCGACCAACCTCCTGCCCTACCAATCGAATCCGATTGGCGCCAATCATGGAGTTCACCGCCACGCAATCTTTCAAGACTCACCCTTTGGCGACATTCAATTCGCTAAAGTATCTCTCGTTATCGAGAGCCCGCCGATTACGGTCGACGGTTGGGATGCGGCGACGAAGAAATTCAAAACCCACCCACCACCCACTTTGTAGCCAGCCGACCATCTAACCGACATGTTAGATTACGACCAAGACATCGACGGTATGGACGACGATGCCGAGACGCACTCAAGAACCAGCCACTACGGGCATTGAAGACCACCTGCCATACAACATATACATGGTGGACATCCCAAAGGATGGGAACGGCGAGGATGCAGAAAGGAAGGCTCTCCAAGAAACAGCCCAAGCCTTGTGCAACAGCGCCTAAATCCCGCCACAAAGAAGAATGGAGATTCCGCACCGAGATAATAACACCCCGAGAGTGCCAAGACAACCCTCCAAAGAAGATTCAAAGACAGAGGATCGAGAAGCCAGCCTCACGAGAGAGCGCAAAGAGGTAGAGGATGATAATTACATGCCTCCTCCGAGACGAGGCATGCCTCAACGACGATTTAATTGCCGTGCCCGAGGATCCCGTCAACAAGAGCGTTTAAATACAGCTAATGGCACGCGTAACAGCCTAAAGAAAAATTAGCAAATTCGAGTGATCAAGACTCGCTAATGCGAGATGGATCAAGTCCTCGCACCAAGAGTATGAACTTGAACGCCTCCAAAAGCTACCCAAACGCAAGTTGCTCTCCGATTAGAGGAGGAGGCATATAAACCCTCATCACCAGCGCACAATACGGCAGATCGACCACCTCGGGCCGCGAGAGAGGCATCTAGGCCTCCACCGTAACCGCACTCGCACCGCTTGAAAAGTACGGTTACGGGAATGCGCCGACTTAGTAGACATATTGAGGACAAGGCAAGACAATCAAGATCGATCTACGGATCACGGGCGCCACGATGCACGACACTACCGTCCGACCGGATACAAGAACTCCGCCGGCCGAACACGAGACAAAGCCCTCTTGAGCTACGCCGCGATATTGCCCAATACAGACGCCAGACACCCACTATGCTTCACGATGAAGTAATGGATCATCAAACCTCAAGGGTTTAAACCTCGTGAACATTGAATCCTACGATGGCACAATGACCTCGCGGTTTGGATCAAGACTATCTCCTTCATATCCATATGGCCCGGTGACGATCTCCACGCCCATCAAATACCTCCCACTGCTTAAAGGACCAGCTCGCATTGGCTTAACAGCTTGCCGAGAGTCAATTGATGTTGGGAGGACCGAAGCCGCATTCCTTGACAACTTACAGGAACATATGTGCACCACCGACGCCATGACCTAAGCCACATAATTCAAGAGCTGCACAAATCGCCGCATAGCTCCGACACGATTCTTAACAAAGAAAATCAAATCGCCGATTGTCCGATGCAGTGCCCTCGCAGCCTTCAAACATAACATCCGCGACGAGTGGCTAGCCCGACACCTAGGACAGGCCAAATCCATGGCAGCCCTCACATCACTCATGACCCGCTTCAGCGGGAGAGGACACCGGCTAGCCCGCAGAATAACCTCGCTAAAAATTCGCAGTCCGATACCAAGGACCGAATGGCAGGTCGCCGCAACAAAAAATAAACGCCGATCAACGGTGATAACACCGAGGATATGGCAGTCAACGCTGGATTCGAGGCTCTAAACCCGTCGCCGAAAAGCCATTCAAAAGAACTATCCGGTCCGCCCAATTTGGACCGAATACTGACCGCCGGCGATACACGGCACTTCAAAAGCCAGCCAATCACACCAACAGGACTTGGGTATTCAAGCAGTGCAAATTAATCGCCAAACAATGAAAAGGGGCCATAGCGATGACGAGAAGAGACCCGCCACCGAACAATAGAGGATGAAGGGTTTCACAAGCGCGGACGGTAAACATGATATATGCAACCCACATACCCAAGACGGAGCGAAGCGCACTCGTGGACGATATGCGATGGAGCCACGCCTAAAGTTAAATCCATGGTCCTTCGCCGATCACTTTTGATCGGGACCACCCCACCAAGATCCGCTATGGCGGATTTGCCGCATTGGTTTTAGACCCAATCATCGATGGATTTCACCTCACCGAGTCCGATGGACGGCAAAGCAGCTCGAACCTCGCTTTGTCGTGACACAAAGGCGCAAGATGGGCATAGACCCTCAAGGATTAAACCTACAAAGACGACCTTCAAAGGCGCCATGCCGTGTAGAGGCCAATTGTACAGTGCTCACCACACCGAAGTGGTCTTCGGATCCCTGATAACTTCCGGCGAGGAGTTAATCTTCGACATAGTCCCATTCCGCAAGCTATCACGCTCGCCGGACGACCGATTCGCAAAGTTCAACGAGGTGCCGACACGATACCTTAAGCTCAAGATGCCAGCCCTCGAGGAGTCATCATGGTAAACGGAAACATCAATGCTCCCTCCAAACGGAGGAACACACAAGGCTCGTGGGCGTAGTACAGCAGCCTCTAAGACATTTCGAGTCCGCCGCGTTTACCGACACGCCAAATGCGCCGGAGTAACCTACAACAAGACCACCGGCATGTTCCGAAAGCACGCCTAGCAATGCGCCCCAATCCCAGCCCCGCCAAATTGTAAGATCGTCCTTCGCACATCATTACGCTCAAGATACCATGGGCATAGGGGAGGGACACGCCACCACAAGCCTGCATGCGGCTTAACCGCACTAGGGGCCCCAAGTGTGTGACTTTTTATTTTTTCTTTTACGCACAGACTCTGCTCACTGAAGCCTGTCCGCAAGAGACCGCCAAACACATGATGCAACAGCTGGGATAAGAAGGGCTACGCTAATATCCGTGGTCTCCATTACAGCATTGAATCCGCTTCATACACCAATCAGCAGCCTACCCTTGAGGGGACATGTTTAATATTCTACCCTTGCTTATCAAGACTATTTGTATCATTCTCGCATTCATCGCAGAATTCCTTGAATAAACAATGCATCGCCGCTTATAATTGCATTTCTTCTTATATATATGTTCATTTATGACATCTTGCATCCAGACACTTTGGTACGGCCAATACACCGGGGCTTAAATTCCGATTATGGTGTGATAAGTCCAACACTTTCACAAGTGCGGCACCTAACTTATAGCATTATATGCATCGTTCAATCATGTCTTGGGTCAATAGTTGGTTTGCCTGCCCCATGTTTTGGTACCTTACATTCCGCTTTATCGGCTAAGGTAGACTGGAGAACCACTACGATTGCGCCTCGCTGAGCTGGGCGAGCGCCAGGAGAAAGCTAAAACTGACCATCATGATAAGGCGAGAGCTGGTCGCTGTCGAGAGGTTTTTCAAGTCCCTAAAGACTTATGCCGCTTAGAGCGAGGAACCGGCTCGTCTGCCCAGCGTGATAGCCTCAACTCGGTCTTCCAACACTAGGGCTTCCGAAATTTAAAATTATAGAATTCTATGGCTAAGTGAGGGTGTTCAAGCATTATAAGTCCGTTGCCTGCTCATTGTGTTGAGCGCCTCAGATGGACCCAAATATGGGAACAAGAGTGCTCAAGTTTATCCCAAACACCCCAAAGACTAGTGGCATGGGGCTGAAGCCATTTACTTACCATCTCTCGATTTGATAAACGGCCCATTGAATGTAATTTTTATTAAAAGCTGCTTAGCGATATGAACAAGGTTTTCAAGACAGATAACAAAATGCTAGTCTACTCAAATATTACATCTTTGAGGACTCATCCGCAATCATGCGGCACCCTTCAGACACTCTTATAATACATTTCGGCGTGACGATACTCCTTGCTCAGCGGGCGCGCTGTCTGTCAAGAGCTTCACACATCCTGCCCAAAGGCACTTTGCACGGCAAGGCCCGACGGCACCTTCAATGCAAAGGAATGCTTGACGACCTCCACCTGTGGACACGCCCACCACCACTGCATCAGTCAAGTAGCTCCTGTGCATAGCCTCCTTGGGCCACAAACCAACTATGAGGCCCTTCATGGCATGTTCGCTACCTTAGGAGCTCGACCACCGCTTCACCGGTCACTAAGGCACTGATGACCGGCCTCAAGATATCGAGACCAAGACCTTCTCCGCCGAGATCCCCTCGCCCGTAGAAAGCGGCAAGATCCGACACGCATGGGCAGATCCGAGAGTCTGACTCGTAAGTAATAGGTAATTCACATTCACATGCTTTGCATGAAAAATGCCTTACCCGCGCTATTTTCTTCAAATCCTCGACCTCCTAGAGGGCCTTATGGGCTTCGCCTTAGCGGCTTTGGCGCCTCAAGAGCCGATGCAAGCTCGACTCGAGTCTCTGAGTCGCGCTCCAAACCTCATGTTTTTCCATGAGAGCCTGGAGCTCTTGCTGCACCTCCGCCACCCGCCTCCTGCTTCTCCCTGGCTGCTCGCCTCACTGATTATGCTCGTCACAGACACGCCTCCTCTGTGGTCGCCACCTGCTCAGGGCCCCGAGTACCCATGTTATCCTTGTTATTTCTCTGCAACCAAAATCCTTTTCTCAGAAGGTACAAATTTAATACGGTGTTACTCACCTTCCTTGTCCTCGAGTTGCTTGGCACGGCCGAGCTCGCCTCGACCGCCGAGGTTCTGCTTAAAGCATCGACTGCAGCAAGGCGGCAGAGGTCAGAACAGCACCGCAATCCCATATTGACATATTTTTAGACCTCTACAGATATATTTTTAGATCCTCATCCGCTTTTCTTTCCAACACCGAACCGAGCATCGGGCTACCGTTGCGCGCTATTATATTACATATTTTAAATTTCTACCTCAAAGCCTCGTTAGAAGGTCGCCGAAGCTTGGCCAGCCCGCTTCTGGCGAAGGAATCCTTTCAACCACCGCACTCATGATAGTGCGGTGTTCTTCGATTGAAGCGCCGCTGAGCGCCTACAAGTTATCCGGCCCGCTGGACGGCGCGCGGTCATAGCCTTGCCCTTCATGGGGGCGCCGGACTCGAACCACGCAGTTCCGCACGGAGTCCGAAAGTCCCTGAGGTTGCCCCTGGGCACCTCCGAGCCTCCTCCGGTGGGTCCTCCGGATCCCACCCCACACAGCCACGAGGTGGAGGCGGCTAAGGGAATCCATATCCGACAGCCAAGGACCCGCCGACGAAGCGGAAGATCGCCCTGGCCGGACACAGTGTTGTAGCGATTAGAAGGACACCACGTGGCAAAAGAGAAATTATAAATAATCCAGAATTCGACACTTACGATCTTGCCAGGGCTTGGTCCTGAGGGCCACTCCGTCGCCGCCGCTGCTGCAGGAGCAGTCCGAGGGAGGGTCCGTCCTTTCTGACCTTCGCCGCCTCGCTGGGGAGGCCTTCCTCTTCTTCTCCCTCGCAGGGGAGAGGCTTCTTTCTCTCCTCCTGGGGAGGAGTCTGCTGACTCATCGGACGATGAGTCCGACATTAGTGCTTGAACTCCTTCGGTTCCCGTGGCCTTTTCTTGGCCTTCTTCTCCAGCACCACGTAGTGTCGGGGACCAGCAGCCCATTAAACGGGTGTCCGCTGGTCTTCGAAGGGAGCCGACATTTAACCCGTCCGACGCCTTCCGCCACTCCGTAAAGGCATTGGGAGTTTTAGATCCCACATAGAGTCAAACTGTGAAAGAAATGAGTGTCCCATAAAGGATAACATAGCGAAAGTGCAACTAATCCCCGGTGGTTTTGGTAATTAATAACAACATATATATCATTGAACTAATTGTTTCTTGAGAATATTTCGTAAAGTTCAGGATATGGGTATGGCAATGACCGATGATGTGGACCCTCAAAATGCTAAGGAAAACATTGGCAAAAGCTCAAGACTTATTTTTGGTTTAGTGATCCAAGATCACATTGAGTCCATAGGAAAGCCAATACTATTAAAAGGGATGAGGTTATGATGATGATCCGTTGCTCAAAGTGCTTAGTGATTTATCTCCCAAACTATCGCAATCTTTCATTCCAACATATACTCATAAGTAATCTCGGTCCCACCAATTCCATAAACTCACCACACCGAGATGAACCACCTCACCATATACCCAAACCCTAGAAATTTCGGATTTTCCGATTCCAAACTCGGTCTCACCGAACTAGTGTTGCCAACCTTCAGAACCTTCAGACTCAAATCGTGTCACCGAGATGAGAAAGTCGGTCCCACCGAGAATGGCAAACCCTAGACTTTGGAAGAATCGGACTAACCGAGATTGTATTTTCGGTCCCACGAAAATCCCAACGCTCACAAGATTTGAACTTTCGGTCTCACCGAGTTGTCAACTTCGGTCCGACCGAGATTGGTCAAATGTGTGTAACGGTTGGGTTTTGTGGAGGCTATAAATACCCTCCACCTCCTCTTCATTCGTGGAGAGAGCCATCAGAAAGAACCACCACTCCTACCTTATATTTCTGAGAAGAAAACTACCTACCCTTGTGTTGAGATCAAGTTGCTCCACTCCCACCATATGAAACTTGATTTCTAGTCTTCCCAAGTTGCTTTCCACTCAATCCTTTCTTCCACCACAGCCAAATCAGTGAGGAGAGTTGAGTGTTGGGGAGATTATCATTTGAAGCACAAGAGCAAGGAGTTCATCATCACCAACACCATCTATTACCTTTTGGAGGGTGGTGCCTCCTAGATCGGTTAGGTGTCGCTGGGAGCCTCCACAAGATGTGGAGTTGAACCAAGAAGTTTGTAAGGGCAAGGAGATCGCTTACTGTGAAGATCTACCCGAGTAAGGCTAGTCCTCCGTGGACGAGGCCATGATGGCATAGACAAGGTTGCTTCTTCGTGGACCCTTCGTGGGTGGAGCCTCCGTGGACTCTCGCAGCTGCTACCTCTCGTGGGTTGAAGTCTCCATCAACGTGATTGACGATAGCACCACTATCGGAACCACGAGAAAAATCTCCGTGTTCCAAATTATGCTTGTTCTTCTCCACCTCTCTTTACTACATGTGCAATTTACTTTCCGCTGCCATTACTCTAGAATTGCATGTGTAGGGTGATACTTGACTTGGTCATCATTGTGAACTTGCTAAAACTTGTCCTAATCAAAAGGCTAAACTTTTAAATTGTTAAGTAGTCTAATCACCCCCTCTAGACATACTTCCGATCCTACAAGTGGTATTAGAGCTTTGGTCTCCATTGATTGGTTTCATTGCATTGACTCCATAAGCTTGGTTTCACAACCTAGGAGAGTATGGCGCCTAGTGAGGGTAATTTCGAGAGGTCCTTACTTTGATGGTTCAAATTTTGCTAGTTGGAAGCACAAAATGAAAATGCATATTCTTGACATAACCCCGCCAGATGGGGCATTATTTGTGTTGGCTTGCAAGGTGAGTTCTTCGAGGAAGGAAAAGTTCCGGATCGCGGGTTACAAGGATGAGTTGCGGATGTTACGTAACAATGCTCAAGCTTGTGACATTCTCTTCAATGCTTTGTGTCCCGAGGAGTTCAACAAGATCAGCCGCCTTGAGAATGCAAAAGAGATTTGGGATACTTTGGTCGAAATGCACGAAGGTACCGAGTCCGTGAAGGAATCAAAGCTAGATGTTCTTCAAGGTCAACTTGACAAGTTCAAGATGAAGGAAGGTGAAGGAGTCTGAAATGTACTCTAGGCTTGCTCTCATCACCAATGAGATTGCCGCTTAGGAAGCGAAGAAATGACCGAATCGATTCATCATCAAGAAGATTCTCGAGCTTTGAGGAAAGTATGACACCGTGCACTTTGATCCAAATGATGCCAAACTACAAGAATCTCAAGCCCACCAAGTCATTGGAAGAATTGTTGCTCATGAGATGACACTTAAAGATAAGGAAGAGCTTCACAACAAGTCAAGTGGTGCTTATAAAGCTACAGTTGAAGCTCCCACAACCTCAAGTGACAAGCTAGTTTCCAATGAAGAGATAAGTCTCATGGTGAAGAACTTCAACAAATTCTACAAGAGTAGAAGCAAGGAAAGAAGCTCAAAGTCTAGATCATATGATGAAAAGAGATCTTCTAGTCGGATCGAATCGCATAATTGTGGAAGACCCGACACTACTCAAATGAGTGTTCGACTCCCACAAGAGAAGAGAAGAATTCCAAGAAGAAGAAGCTCAAGAGAAGAGTCACCGAAAGAGAGAAGGAGTAGAGATGATCGTTATGAACGAAGATCCTCCTGAGAAGCAAGGATTCGAAAGGAAAGACAAGTCATCAAGGAGCTACACAAGAAGAAAACATCAAGCTCATGTTGAGGAATGGGTCTCCGCCCGATCCGACAATCACTCCAAAGAAGCTATCACTCCAACTCCAATACAGCCAAGATGAAGGTGTTGCGCTTGCTCGTGTCCTCCAACTCCAACTCCTATGACTTGTTTGATTCACCAAATGAGGGAATTGGAAGATGCTTCATGGCAAAAGGCCCCAAGGTACACACCCTGAATTTATTGACTTTGATAGTGATGAAGATGACTTGCTTGGTGAAGATGAGCTTTACATGACAAATCTAGTGAGCTTAGTAATGATGAACATGCTAGTAGTCTTTATAGTCGAGATGAGTCGAATGACAATGCTATGAAGGAGATTGAGCGCCTAACTAAAGAACTAAACACTCTTAAGTTAGCTCATGAAACAACTCAAGAAGATCATAGAGAGCTCCTAAGATCTCATGAGAAGCTACGCTCGAGAAGCTCAATCTAGAGCAAGAACATGAGTTTCTAAAAGCTATCAATGACGATCTTCAAAGAAGAGTTCTTCATATCTTGCCAAACGACTTCTCTTGTCTAATTTCTTGCCACCTATTAAAACTAAGCATGACAAGCATAAGAAATATTCTTCATCTAGTAGTAACAATAATCATGCTAAATCAAATGTTGTTACTTCTAGTAATTCTCTTGATTCCACTAACAATGTTTCAAGCCAAGTTTCACTTGAGCAAGAAAATAGTTTATTGAAAGGGATTATAGAAAAGGTGTTCACAAGAGCCTTGCCGAAGCAAGAACTTTGAGGAAATTGTCCGCAAGCAAGGAAGGCACCGAAGAATCAAGGAATTGGTTTTGAGCGAAAGTTCAACGCCGAGGGTGTTGAATGGGAAGAAGGTCAATATCCCACTCCAAAGTTTGTTTCAAAAGGAGAAGTATGATCCTATTCTTCCAATGTGGAACAAGCTCAAGATGACCTTCCACCACAAGACCACAAGCTAAAAGGCAAAGACAAGCTTCAAGAGGAGATCGATGCATTTATTGAAGCACCCAAGGCCATGGTCAAGTGGGTTCCCAAGGAAACTTCAAGTTCTACTCGACAAGCTCAACTACTACCCCAAGGATTCCCATCAAGATGATGTGGATCCCAAGAAGAAGAACTAGAAAGTTCTTGAGGGTGACTCCCCAACATACTTCACTCACATTCATTTTGGCAAGAACTTGTGCAATCAACTTCCACATCTTGTACTAGTTCATGGAGTCACAAACCCTCTTGTTGGTAAGACAAGGGACAAGGTAATCATTGCTTTCATGGACATCATCTATTGTGTACTTCAATCTATGTCCATGGATATCCTTGTTTGTTCCTTTGGGACTAACCCATGTAGGTATTGAAAGTGCCCAATCCAAAGGATTGCTCCCAACTCTTGATGATCTTCATCAACATTGAGCATCCACATCTTCAACATCTACATGAAGTCTTCTACGACAACCCAAGGTTAGTTTGACCTTTAAAAGGGTTCTCACATCAAGGGGAGCTTTGTTTAAAGATTTGAGCTAAAGCATCTTCAAATGATGTGAACACATTAATGCTTTATGTAAAAGTGGTAACCCCACTTGTGCTTAAACGATGAGTATGACCTATGATCAAATGTTCTCATTTGACTCCTAAGTCAATATACTCATATATAGATGACCTAGTCATCGCCAAATTGTGTGCTAGTTGCTAGAGTTTTGTTTGTGCATGTTTGAACATATTTCATTTGCTATCTTATTGTGTGAGCATGTTGATGCATAATTTTATCCATTCGAGGACATCCATTTGTTGCTTTGGTCTTTGGATTTTTTTTGACCAAATGGATGGACAAGAATGCCTAAGTTCCTCCCCTAGCTATCCATGCTTTCTTGTCTCAAATTCATTCATGCTTATATCACAAACTTTGATCAAGATTTTTTAAGACCGAGGAGGAGCACTGAGCC
>JAHHZJ010007945.1:0-10149 GCA_021437245.1 Aegilops speltoides | reverse complement strand
CTTTACCATTTTATTTAGTTCGATCCTTTTAGTATCTTGATCTAGTAGATTGAAGTTTTAGTATCAATTAGTTTTGAGTTTTTCTTGTGATCTCTTTATGTAATCGAGTTCGTGAGCTATCTATAATAAAGATTAGTGTTGAGTCAAGGGCTTTGCTATCTTGCCATGATCTTGAGAAAGTAGAAAGAATAAAAGAATAAAAGAGTTCATATTGATCTGGATAGAATTACTTCACACATAAAAAGTATAAGGCATAAAAGTTGTTGAGAGTTGACAAACATAGTTTTGGTCATTATTGCAATTAATAGGAAGTAATAAGGAAGAGAGGTTTTCACCATAAATATATTATCTTGGACATCTTTTATGATTATGAGCACTCATTAAGTATTAATGCTAAAAGAGTTGATGTTGGACAAGGAAGACAACGAATGGTTTATGTTTTCTCACATCTCGCTTAAAGTATATTGTCATTGATCTTCCCAACATGTTGAGCTTGCCTTTCCCCTCATGCTAGCAATTCCTTGCACCAAGTAGAGATACTACTTGTACTTCCAAATATCCTTAAACCCGCTTTTTGCCATGAGAGTCCACCATACCTACCTATGGATTGAGTAAGATCCTTCAAGTAAGTTGTCATGTTGCAAGCAATAAAATTTATCTTTAAATATGTATGACTTATTAGTGCGGAGAAAATAAGCTATATACGATCTTTTATGGAAGCAATAAAGCGACGGATGCATAATAAAGGTCCATATACAAGTGGCAATATAAAGTGACGTTTTTGCATTAAGATTTTGTGCATCCAACCCTAAAAGCACATGACAACCTCCGCTTCTCCTCGAAGGGCCTATCTTTTACTTTATGTTTTTACTTTATGCTTGAGTCAAGGTGATCTTCACCTTCACCTTTCCTTCTTCATTTTATCCTTTGGCAAGCTCCTCGTGTTTGAAAGATCTTGATATATATTCCATTTGGATGTAAGTTAGCATGAATTATTATTGTTGACATCACCCAAAGGTGAATACATTGGGAGGCAACACAATAAGCCCTATCTTTCTCAAAGGTCCGTTGAAACTCCATAACCACAAGTATTGCATGAGTGTTAGCAATTGTAGAAGACTATATGATAGTTGAGTATGTGGACTTGTGAAAAGCTCTATTCTTGACTCTTTCGATGTTATGATAAATTGCAATTGCTTCAATGACGAGATTATAGTTTGTTAGTTCCCAATGAAGTTTTTGAACCATACTTGACATTGTGAATTGATTGTTACTTGAGCATAAGAAATCATATGACAAAATCTATATATGTTGTTGTTATAAGAATGATCATGATGCCCTCATGTCCATATTTTATTTTTATCGACACCTCTATCTCTAAACATGTGGACATATTTTTCGATTTTCGTTCCGCTTGAGGACAAGCGAGGTCTAAGCTTGGGGAGTTGATACGTCCATTTTGCATCATGCTTTTATATCAATATTTATTGCATTATAGGCTGTTATTACACATTATATCTCAATACTTATGGCTATTCTCTTATTTTACAAGGTTTACCATGAAGAGGGGAATGCCGAATGGAATTGCCGAAAAGGAGCAAATATTGGAAACCTATTTCAATAGTCCCAAAATCTTGAAACTCCACAAGTCATTTTGGAATTAATAAGAATTATTGAGCGAAGAAAACATCGAGGGGGCCCACACCGCAGAGGGTCGGGCGCCCCACCTCACCTGCGCCTGCCTCCGGGCCCCGTGGCCCTCCTGCCCATCTTCCGCTATATGAAGGCTTTTACCCAAAAAATAAGAGGCAAGCTTACGGATAAAACTCGCCACGAGGCGGAACTTTGCAACAATCTAGGGTCCCAGAGCTGTTCTGTTGGGAAACTTCCTCCGAGGGGGAAATCATCACCATCACATCACCAACGATCCTCTCATCGAGGGGTCAATCTCCATCAACATCTTAACCAGAGATCTCCTCTCAAAACCCTAGTTCACCTCTTGTATCCAATCTTGTATCAAAACCACAAATTGGTACCCGGGTTGCTAGTAGTGTTGATTACTCCTTGTAGTTGATGCTAATTGGTTTACTTGGTGGAAGATCATATGTTCAGATCCTTAATTCATATTTTTACCCTCTGATTATGAACATGAATATGCTTTGTGGGTAGTTACGCTTTGTTCCCGAGGACATGGGTGAAGTCTTGCTATTAGTAGTCATGTGAATTTGGTATTCGTCGTATTTTGATGAGATGTATGTTGTCTTTTCCTCTAGTGATATTATGTGAACGTGACTACATGACACTTCACCATTATTTGGGCCTAGAGGAAGGCATTGGGAAGTAATAAGTAGATGATGGGTTGCTAGAGTGATGTGTTAGGCATCTCCATCGTTCCTCAACAAAGCCCTCCTCAGCGATTTTGCATTATGGGCAAAAGGCCCAACAAGGCTCAAGCTGCTTTTTGCCGTCCAAAAGGCCAAGGACCCATAACCTGCACTGGGGCGCTGGGAGCGGTAAGCTTAAAAGGCCGGTTCAACCGAGGCGACCGAGGTTGGGGAACGAGTAATTTCAAAAAAATCCACGACACGCAAGATCATGGTGATATAAACGAGAGGGGAGAGGTTGTCTACATACCTCGAGACAAGCGAAGCCTGACACAACATAGAGGAAGTAGTCGATGTCTTCTCGGTCCAACCAATCCAAGCACCGCATTCGACCTCCGAATTTGACACCGACATTCATGACGACGCCGTCCGATCCAAGAAAGCTCGGGAGGAGTTCCACAAGACAACGGCGCAGGACGATCTTGATGTTCAATCGTCATGGGCTTTGCCTAAGCACCGCACAATATGAATGAGGTGTAATATCGTGAGGGGGCACCGACACGCTAAGGAACGATCACGAAGATCAACTTGGTGTCTAGGGCCCCTCTCGCCTGATATAAAGGAGCAGGGGAGGCCGGCCGCCCTTGGGGCACGCCAAGGAGGAGGAATCCTCCCAGTAGGAGTAGGATTCTCCTTTCCTACTCCTACTAGGAAGGAAGGGGAGAGGGGAGAAGGGGCGCCGCCTCCTAGTCCACCCGACCAGGGAGAGGGGCGCCCCCACCGCCGCCCTTCCTTCCCACCAAGGCCCATGGGCCCATTAATCCTCCGGGTTCCAACCCCGACACCCGGCTTCTCCAAAATCACCCGAAAATTCCGGTCCAATATAGTCGCCAATATATCAATCTTTATTTCTAAATTTCGAGACCTCGCATGTCCGTGATCACATCCGGACTAACAACCTTCGTACATCAAAATACATAAACTCATAAAGAAACTGTCATCGAATTTGCGCGGACCCTTATGGTTCGAGAACATGTAGACATGACCGAGACACGCCTCCGTCAATAACCAATAGCGGACCTGGATGCCCATATTGGTTCCTTACATATTCTACGAAGATCTTTATTGGTCGACCGCATAACAAAGATACGTTGTTCCTTTGTCATCGGATGTTACTTGCCCAAGATTCGATCGTCGGATCCAATACCTAGTTCAATCTCGCACGAAGTCTCTTTACTCGCTCAGAATACATCATCTCGCAACTAACTCATTTGTTGCAATGCTTGCAAGGCTTAGTGATGTTATTACGAGAGGGCCCAGAGATACCTCTCCACATTCGGAGGACAAATCCAAATCCAAATACGCCAACCCAACAAGTACCTTTGGAGACACCGAGAGCACCTTTATAATCACCCAACGCTAGGACGCTGTAGCACACAAAGTGTTCCTCCTAAAACGGAGTTGCATAATCTCATAGTCATAGGAACATGTATAAGTCTTGAAGAAAGCAATAGCAACATAATAAATGATCGGTGCTAAGCTAATGGAATGGGTCATGTCAATCGATCATTCAACTAATGATGTGATCTCGTTAATCAAATAACAACTTTTGTCCATGGTTAGGAAACATAACCATCTTTGATTAGCAAGCTAGTCAAGTAGAGGCATACTAGTGACACTGCTTGTCTATATATTCACACATGTATTATGTTTCCGTTAATACAATTCTAGCATGAATAATAAACATTTATCATGATATAAGGAAATAAATAATAACTTTATTATTGCCTCTAGGGCATATTTCCTTGCCTCCCACTTGCACTAGAGTCAATAATCTAGATTACACAAGAATGATTCTAACACCCATGGAGTCTTGGTGGATCATGTTTTGCTCATGGAAGAGGCTTAGTCAATGGGTCTACAACATTCAGATCCGTATGTATCTTGCAAATCTCATGTCTCCCACCGGACTAGATCCCGATGGAATTGAAGGCCTCTTGATGTGCTTTTCTCTTGTGAAATCTAGATTCCTTCGCAAGGCAATCGCCCAAGATTGTCACAAAAGATTTTCATTGACCCGATGCACTAGGTATGACACCTAGATTGGATATGAACTCCTTCATCCAGACTCTTCATTGGCTGCTTCCAAAGCAGCTATGTATTCCGCTTCACACGAGATCCCGCCACGCTTGCTTTGAACGCACAACCGAAGCTCCACCGCTTAATGTAAACACGATCCGGTTTATGATTTAGAATCGTTCGATCGTGTCAAAGCTTGCATCAACGTAACCATTTACGATGAGCTCTTTGTCACCCATATACGAGAAACATATCCTTAGTCCTTTTCACTACTTCAGATGTTCTTGACCGCCCAAGATCCACCCTGGATTACTTTGGTACCTCCCTAAACTTATAGCAAGGCACAATCAGGTTTGGACAGATTGCATACATGATAGAGCCTATGGTCAAGCATAGGAACATCTTTCATTTTCTCTATCTTCCAAAGGGTCGCATTGAGTCTTACTCAACTTCACACCTTGCAAACGAAGAACCCTTTCTTGCTTGATCCATTTTGAACTTCTTCAAAACTTTGTCAAGGTATGTGCTTTGTGAAAGTCCAATTGCTGCCTTGATCTATCTCTATAGATCTTAATGCCCAATATGTAAGCAGCTTCACCGAGGTCTTTCATTGAAAAACTTTTATTCAAGTATCCCTTTATGCTATCCAGAATTTATATCATTTCCAATCAATAATATGTCATCCACATATAATATTAGAAATGCTACAGAGCTCCCACTCACTTTCTTGTAAATACAAAGCTTCTCCAAAAGTCTCAGATAAACCCAAATGCTTTGATCACACTATCAAAGCGCTTATTCCAACTCCGAGAGGCTTGCACCACCATAAATGGATCCTGGAGCTTACACTTTGTTAGCTCCCTTGGATCGATAAAACCTTCGTTGCATCATATACAACTCTTCCTCCGTAAACCCATTCAGAATGCAGCTTTACATCCATTTGCCAAATTTCATAATCATAAAATGCGCAATTGCTAACATGATTTGGACAGACTTAAGCATCGCCACGGGTGAGAAGGTCTCATCGTAGTCAATCCCTTGAACTTGAAAACCTTTGCAACAAGTCGAGCTTTGTAGACAGAATATTACCACAAGATCCTTCTTCTTGAAGATCCATTTATTCTCAATTGCTTGCCGATCATCGGGCAAGTCAACCAAAGTCCATACTTTGTTCTCATACATGGATCCCATCTCGATTTCATGGCTTCAAGCCATTTTATGAACTGGCTCACCATCGCTTCTTCATAGTTCGTAGGTTCATCATGATCTAGTAGCATGACTTCCGAATAGGATTACCACCACTCAAAAGCGGATCTTACTGCTTGACCTACGAGGTTCTCAGAGTAACTTGATCTCAAGTTCTATGATCATCATCATCAACTTCCTCACTAGTTGAGTTTTGACGCCACGTAAACCGGTTCCCGTGATGTACTATTTTCCAACAAGGAGCAGGTACGCTACTCATCAAGTTCTACTTTCCTCCCACTCACTTTTTCGAGAGAAACCCTTTCTAGAAAGGATCATTCTTAGCAACGAATGTCTTGCCTTCGGATCTGGATAGAAAGTGTACCCAACTCCTCCTTTGGGTATCCTATGAAGACACATTCGATTTGGGTTCGAGCTTATCAAAGTTGAACTTTTTCCAAACCATAAGCATGGGCCCCAAATTTTAAGGGCCCATTTAATTTGGTTTCTTCCCCAAACCATAGGGTTCAAAGGTGTCGCCTCAAGGAAATTTGATGGTGCCCATTTAATGTGGTGGTCCTAAAGGCAAACCCCAAACAAGTGGTAACCAAAAGAACTCAAAATTCCTCCAATCAAGTAAAACATTTTATACGTGACAACCATTGAATTTTGCTTTCGTTTCTATGTTCAAATAATTCCCATTGTTTCCAAGGTGGAAACCAAATCCGAACCTCAAAATTCTTCCACATCGATTGTAGAAACTTTTTTTCTTATTACCGAGAATTTTCAACTTCCCATGAAATTCCTTTTGAACTTTTCAAATGGTTCCAAAGTTCCATTAAGTAGGATTTCCCATCCGCTTAAATCATTGCCTAAAGGTAGAAATAACAAATAATTGCCACAATTTCAACTTCATTTTGGCCCAACATTATGTATGTTTCCAACAAATCGTTCTCCAAATAGACCAAACCTTTAAAGGGTCATTTGCCCATAAAAGGTTAATACCAATGAACAAATTAATTTCCAAAAGTCCATCCAAGATAGTTTTTCATGCCAACACCACCGAATTATTTATCTAAACAATCCCAAATAAGTTGATATCAATCAATCCATCCTTTTGGCCTTTCAACATTTGTATGTTTGTTAATCACTACTTCAAGTTCAAATAAAATTAACCATCTTAAAGGGTGCTACCATAAAAGGTAAATCAATAAATGAACAACCATTATCCTTTGTTAACCGCCTCCTTCAAACCGCCAAATATTAAGTTCCGCTCAAACTCCCCAAATCAATTTTGGTCCAAACTTTTTCCCAAGGTTGTGTTTTGAAGGTCCCTTCTCCCGCCTTTTCAAACATGGCTTTGAACCATTTCCACATGCATTCGCACCTGCCTTTGCTAGTGGTTTGCTTAATCCCGTTTAGTTTCCTTTGCTTCGAAGGAAATTTGCAATGGTACATCCAAGATAAATCCCTTGAATCATGATTAAATACACATCAATAACCATGTAATATTTCCACCATATAAACCTTTGGGTTCAACCTTCCCATTCCTTCTTATTCTCCCAAATTCCTTGGGCAGCCGCTCAAAAGGGTTAACCCTTTAGCGAGAGGCTTCATTTTCAGTTTGGTCCAGACGTTTCCCTGAGCAGAACTTGCGCTGTTCTTTTGAAGTTCCCCTTCCTTCCCTTTGCCCTTTTCTTAAACTTGGCTTTCGACCATAAATTAGCACCCGATTTCTACCTCCAGCCTTTACATTGTAAAGTCGAATTGTCTTATCCATCCCTTGCATATTATAGTTCATCACGAAGCTCTTGTAGCTTGGTGGGAGTGATTGGAGAATTTCGTCAATGACGCTATCATCCGAAGAGTAACTCCCGCTTGAATCAAGTGATTACAATACCTGCATATCTTGAGTATATGCTCACCGATGTAACTATTCTCCTCCATCTTGCAGCTATAGAACTTATTGGAGACTTCATATCTCTCAATCCGGCATTCTTCTAGAATATTAACTTCAACTCCTCGAACATCTCATATGCTCCATGACGCTCAAAACGTTGTTGAAGTCCCGTTCTAAGCCGTAAGCATGGCACATTGAACTATCAAGTAGTCATCAGCTTTGCTTCGCCAGACGCTTTAACGCCGCACCAGATCAGAAGACAGTTCGCACCCAGCCGGTGCTTCCAGACGTAACTTTTCTCAGGCAAGAATGAGGATAATCTCAGTTACGGACCCAGTCCGCATAGTTGCTACCATCATCTTTCAACTTTGCTTTCAAGGAACGCATTAAAATTCAACTAACAACAACACGGGCCATCTATCTACAATCAACATAGACAAGCAAGATACTATCAGTACTAAGTTCATGATAAATTTAAGTTCAATTAATCATATTACTTAAGAACTCCCACTTAGATAGACATCCTCTAATCCTCTAAGTGATCACGTGATCCAAATTGAACTAAACCATAACCGATCATCACGTGAAATGGATTAGTTTTCAATGGTGAACATCTCATGTTGATCATATCTACTATATGATTCACGCCGACCCTTCGGTCTCCGTGTTCCGAGGCCATATCTGCATATGCTAGGCTCGCAAGTTTAACCCGAGTATTCTGCGGTGCAAAATGGCTTGCACCCTGTAGATGGACGAGAGCTTATCACACCCGATCATCACGGGTGTCCGGGCACGCATTTAACTTTGGCAACGGTGCATACTCGTGGAGAACACGCCTTGATAATTAGTGAGGATCATCTTAAAATGCTACCATCAATCAAAGAAAGATAAGATGCATAAAAGATAAACATCACATGCAATCAATATAAGTGATATGATATGGCCATCATCATCTTGTGCTTGTGATTCCATCTTCAAGCACCGTTATGATCACCATCGCCACCGGGCGCAACACCTTGATCTCCATCGTAGCATCGTTGTCGCCTCGCCAATCTTATGCTTCTACGCATATCGCTACCGCTTAGTGATAAAGTAAAGCATTACAGGTATCATTGCATTGCATACAATAAAGCGACAACCATATGGTTCTCGCCAATACGATAACTCGTTACAAAACATGACCATCTCATACAATAAAATTTAGCATCATGTCTTGACCATATCACATCACAACATGCCCCGCAAAAACAAGTTAGACATCCTCTACTTTGTTGTTGCAAGTTTTACGTGGCTGCTACGGGCTTAAGCAAGAACCAATCTCACCCACGATCAAAACCACAACGATAGTTTGTCAAGTTGGTGCTATTTTAACCTTCGCAAGGACCGGCGAGCCACACTGATTCAACTAAAGTTGGAGAAACCGACACCCGCTTAGCCACCGGTGCAAAGCACGAGAACCAGTCCCAGAAGGCACGCGAATGTCGGTCCGCCGCTTCATCCAACAATACCGCCAACCAAAGTATGACATGCGTAAGCAAGATGACTTATATCGCCCACAACTCACTTGTGTTCTACTCGCATATAACATCAAACCATAAAACCTAGGCTCGGATGCCACTATTGGGGAACGAGTAATTTAAAAAATCCTTGCACACGCAAGATCATGGTGATGCAAGCAACAGAGGGGAGAGTGTTGTCTACGCACTCAGAGACCGGGGAAGCGCTGACACAACGGAGGAAGTAGTCGACGCCTTCCGGTCCAACCGATCCAAGCACCGCATTCGCACCTCCGAAGTTCTTGACACACGAAGCTCGATGACGCACTCGGTCCGATCCAGAAAGCCGGGAGGAGTTCCACAAGACGACGGGCGCAGGACGATCTTGATGTTCAATCGCCGCAGGCTTTCCCAAGCACCGCCACAATATGACCGAGGTGTAATATCGTGAGGGGGGCACCGACACGGCTAAGGAACATCACGAAGATCAACTTGTGTGTCTAGGGTGCCCCTGCCCCGATATAAAGGAGCAAGGAGGCCGCCGCCCTTTGGGGCGCGCCAAGGAGGAGGAATCTCCTAGTAGGAGTAGGATTCTCCTTCCTACTCCTACTAGGAGGGGGGAAGGGGAGAGGGGAAAGGGCGCCGCCTCCTAGTCCAACGACCAGAGGAGAGGGGCACGGGCCCACCTGGCCGCCTCTCTTCCCACCAAGGCCCATGTGGCCATTAACTCCCGGGTTCCAACCCCTGACTCCTTTTCCCAAATCACCCGAAAATTCCGTGTCCGAATATAGTCGTCAATATATAAATCTTTATGTCTCACCATTTCGAGACTCTCGTCATGTCCATGATCACATCCGGACTCAACAACCTTCGACATCAAAATACATAAACTCATAAAGAAACCGCTATCGAATTTTGCTGCGGACCCTACGGTTCGAGAACAATGTAGACATGACCGAGACACGCCTCCGATTAATAACCAATAGCGGACATGGGTGCCCATATTAGTTCCTACATATTCTACAAAGATCTTTATTGGTCGATCAGATAACAATACGTTGTTCTTTATCATCGTATACTTTCCCGAGATTCGATCGGATCCAATACCTAGTTCAATCTCGCAGCAAGTTCTTTACTCGTCAAATACATCATCTCGCAACTAACT
>JAHHZJ010007944.1:0-13980 GCA_021437245.1 Aegilops speltoides | reverse complement strand
TCTACACTAACCTAAAATGCACTAACCTAAAATTGATATATACTAACAACCTAAATAAAAAATAATACATATATGAATAAACATATATAAACAAAAAATTGCTATGAACATTATATTCATACATACATAGCCACATCCATTCATCATATAGCTACCACATACATATATACATTATATATATGAAAAAATGCAATGAACAACAAAAATACACTAATGAAAAAATACTATAAACATGTACACATATATACACATACAAACACATATACACAAAAAATACAAAAATGCTATGAAAAATGCAGGGTAGGGGTGGCGAGAGGTAGCGCTGGAAGAGGAGGGCAGGCTGCAGGGCGTGAGACGAGGGGCGGAGCAGGCTGTGCTCACAGGGACGACGGCAGGCAGCGAGTAGCTGACGGCGTCTGTGGCGCCCAGCGCAGCGAGCACTGAGCGTCGGTGGCGGCGGCGACGGCAAGGTGGAGTAGGGGCATCGGGCGGCGACGATGACGAGGAGGAGCAGGGGCGTCGGGGGAGAAGTGGGGGATTTGGTCGAAACTGCTAAGTGCTGTATATATAGCAAGAGCATTGGTTCCGGTTCGTGAAACCGATGCCCCCCCTTTAGTCCTGGTTGGTGCCACCAACCGGGACCAAAGGCCTCTTTTCAGCAGCCCAAAGGGCGGGAAGCGGCGGCCTTTGATCCCGGTTTGTGGCACCAACTAGGACTAAAGGGGGGGCATTGGTCCTGGTTCTTAGCACCAATCGGGACTAATGCACCCCTTTAGTCCCGCTTAGTGCCACCAACCGGGACCAATGGGCCTTGCATAACGGCGTGGTGGTGGGAGTTTAGTCCCACCTCGCTAGCTGAGAGAGAGTCGCATCTGTTTATAAGGTGCGATCCGCCAACCCTCTCGAGCTCCTCTCTAAAGCAAGCTTTCGGGCCTAATCTGTCTCTATGTGCCTGTGGACCTGCTGGGCCTTCTGCGGGCCTTAATCCTGGCCCATGGCAGGGTTTCTAATCGTTCAGGCCGTTGGGGCCCATTAGGAGGCACTTTTTTTTGTTTTCTTTACTTATTGTTGCAGTTTAATTTTTTACCAATTGTTTTGTTTTGTTTTCTGCATTGTTTATTTTATTTTGTTTTTTTCTTTATTTTTTAATTCTTTTTTGCTTTTAGTTTTAGAAAAATTATAAACATTCTGTTACTGCCATTAGTTTTCAAATTTGAAAACACTTTTTTTGTTGTTTTCTTTCTTGCTTTATTTGTTTTATTTTGTTTCTACTTACAACAAAATACTTATTGTTGCTATATTTATTTTTGTCCAGTTTTTTGTTTTGTTTTCTGCATTATTTATTTTCTTCTTTTTTTGCTTTATTTTTAATTCTTTTTTGCTTTTAGTTTTAGAAAAATTATAAACTTTCTCTTAGTGCCATCAGTTTTCAAATTTGGAAACACTTTTTTGTTTTCTTTGTTGCTTTATTTATTTTATTTTGTTTCTACTTACAACAAAATACTTATTGTTGCTATTTCTATTTTGTTTCCAGTTTTTTTGTTTTGTTTTCTGCATTATTTAGTTTCTTTTGTTTTTTGTTTTATTTTTTAATTCTTTTTGCTTTTAGGTCAGCAAAATTATAAACTTTCTGTTAGTGCCATTAGTTTTTGAAAAATTATAAACTTTCTGTTAGTGCCATTAGTTTTCAAATTTGAATAGTTAAAATTTGAATTCTTTGAAGGATTGGTCATGGGCGGAGCGATTGGTCCCGGTTAGTGCGTGGAATTGGGACCAAAAGTTCCGATTTAACCGGGACCAATGACCCACGTGGCTGCCCTCTTGAGAACATAGTTGACAAGGAGCGAAACGGGATTAATGGTATTACGAGGGCCGAACCATAAGACATTAAAGCATTTAAAATGAACTCTGAAAAGGTTGAAAGTTGGCATGGTATCATAAATTCACCCAAATAGCATGTGCATGTACAAAACGGAAAATGGTATCATACTCATCTGTTACAAAGTTGGCATGGTATCATCATAATAGTTGCGGGAGAAAGTCTTCACTTTTTCTTCGCTTGTGTCATTTGCTTATTGCGCCAGAACCATGGATAATCTTCATCGCTTATCGGGATCTGGGTCATCTTGACTTTGAAGGAGGAATTTCATGAAACTTTTCATAATCTTCGGACATGTCTCTTGCCCTCCACTCCCACGATGTCCCTTTTTCCCGAAAAGAACTATGTGCTTTTGGCTCATCGTATGATGTATTCGCTTCCTTATCTTATCTTTTTCTCGGTCTGGTAGACATGTCCTTCACATAGATAACCTATGCCACATCATTGGCTAGGACGAACGGTTCGTCAGTGTACCCAAGATTTTTCAGATCCATTGTTGTTATTCCGTACTGTGGGTCTACCTGTACCCCGCCTCCTGACAGATTGACCCATTTGCACTTGAACAAAGGGACCTTAAAATCATGTCCGTTGTCAAGTTCCCATATGTCCACTATGTAACCATAATATGTGTCCTTTCCCCTCTCAGTTGTTGCATCAAAGCGGACACCGCTGTTTTGGTTGGTGCTCTTTTGATCTTGGTCAATCGTGTAAAATGTATTCACATTTATCTCGTATCCTTTGTAAATCAATATAGTCAAACATGGTCCCCTGGACAACAAGTACAGCTCATCACAAACAGTGTTGTCACCTCTGAGACGTGTTTCCAACCAACTGCTGAAAGTCCTGATGTGTTCACATGTAATCCAGTCATCGCACTGCTCCGGGTGTTTGGAGCGCAGACTATTCGTGTGTTCATCGACATACGGGGTCACCAAGGTAGAGTTCTGTAGAACTACGTAGTGTGCTTGAGACCAAGAATATCCGTCCCTGCATATTATTGAGTCCCTTCCAAGCGTGCCTTTTCCAGTCAGTCTCCCCTCATACCGCGATTTAGGGAGACCTATCTTCTTAAGGTCAGGAATGAAGTCAACACAAAACCCGATGACATCCTCTGTTTGATGGCCCATGGAGATGCTTCCTTCGCCTAGCGTTACTGGACATATTTCTTTAGGACTCCCATGACCCTCTCAAAGGGGTACATATTGTGTAGAAATACGGGCCCGTAATGACAATCTCGCAACTTGATGAATTAGGACGCATCATGATATTGAAGAAGGATGGTGGGAACACCAGCTCAAACTAACAAGACATTGCACCTAATCACTCCTTAGCCTTGGTATGATTTCTAGATCGATCACCTTCGGAGATTGCATTGAGGAATGCACATAGCTTCACAATGGCTAATCGGACGCTTTCCCGAGAAGCCCCTCAATGCAACCGGAAGCAGTATGCCATAATCACGTGGCAGTCATGAGACTTTAGGTTCAAACTTTTTCTTTGCCATATTTATTATTCCCTTTATATTCAACGAGAAGCCAGCCGACCTTCATACTAAGCGACATTCAAAGAAGATTTCTTCTTCTTTGGTGAGAGCATATGGCGTGACCTCCATACGCTTTGGAGGCATGCCGCTTTTTCGGCAAACGTTGCAGGTCCTCCGTGCCTCAATCAGTATCTTTTGTCTTTCCATACACGCCCAAGAAGCCGAGCAGGTTCACGCAAGGTTCTTCGTCACGGCATCACGCCAATTGAAGAGCGGACCTCTAGGTCTTTCCATTAGGTAGGTCCCAAAATATAGATTTCTTCTTCCACATGGGTGCATGTCCTCGGCGCATTCGAACAGCTAGTGCGCCGACCCTTTCCAAAGATTACGGCAAATCATTGACCATAGCAAGTACGTGATCACCGGTACGCATGGCGGGTTTCTTCCGTGATCTGCCTCGCTTTGAAATGCTTGCCTTTCTTTCGACATTGATGGTTGGTCGAAGAAATCGATGATGGCCTGTACACATTCTTCCCGCAGCTTCCGTATATACTATCGGTGTCAAGTAAACAGGCGTACGCTGTGGTATCCCTTGTTTGTCCGTCCCGAAGGTTATCGAGAGCGGCCAATCGTTGATGGTCACGAGCAGCAACGCCTTTAGGTCAAATTCCTCCTATTTGTTCTCATCCCACGTCGCTACACCGCTTCCATTCCACAACCGTAAAAGTTCTTCAACTAATGGCCTTAGGTACACATCAATGTCGCTGCCGGGTTGCTTAGGGCCTTGGATGAGAATTGGCATCATAATGAACTTTCGCTTCATGCACATCCAAGGAGGAAGGTTATACATATATAGAGTCACGGGCCAGGTGCTGTGATTGCTGCTCTGCTCCCCGAAAGGATTAATGCCATCCGCGCTTAAAGCAAACCATACGTTCCTTGGGTCACTTGCAAACTCATCCCAAGATTTCTCTCGATTTTTCTCCATGCGACCCATCAGCGGGTGCACTCAACTTCCCGTCTTTCTTACGGTCCTCATCGTGCCATCACATCAACTTGGCATGCTCTCCATTTCGAACAGACGCTTTCAACCGTGGTATTATAGGAGCATACCACATCACCTTCGAGAACCCTCTTCCGATGGGCTCGCCGCAACATCACCGAGGTCATCTCGTATGATCTTATACTAAGAATGCACCGCATACCGGGCATGCGTTCAGATCCTTGTACGCACCGCGGTAGAGGATGCAGTCATTAGGGCATGCATGTATCTTCTGCACCTCCAATCCTAGAGGGCATATGACCTTTTTTGCTGCGTATGTACTGTCGGGCAATTCGTTATCCTTTGGAAGCTTCTTCTTCAATATTTTCAGTAGCTTCTCAAATCCTTTGTGAGGCACAGCATTCTCTGCCTTCCACTGCAACAATTCCAGTACGGTACCGAGCTCTGTGTTACCATCTTCGCAATTGGGTACAACCCTTTTTTGTGATCCTCTAACATGCGATCGAACTTCAGCTTCTCCTTTTGACTTTCGCATTGCGTCCTTGCATCGACAATGACCCGGCGGAGATCATCATCATCGGGCACATCATCTGGTTCCTCTTGATTTTCAGCAGCTTCGCCCGTTGCAGCATCATCGTGCACATCGTCCGGTTCCTCTTGATCTTCAGTAGCATCACCGTATTAAGGGGGCACATAGTTGTCATCGTACTCTTCTTCTTCGCCGTATTCCATCATAATCCCTATTTCTCCGTGCCTCGTCCAAACATTATAGTGTGGCATGAAACCCTTGTAAAGCGGTGGGTGTGAAGGATTTTCCGTCGAGTAAGACTTCAGATTCCACATATAGGGCATGGACAACACATAAAACCATTCTGCTTGTTTGCCTCAGCCACTTCGAGAAAATCATGCACGCCTTAATGTACTCGAGGCGTGTCTTGAACCGCATAACCATTACCGGTTCATCCGCTGCATTATATATAATTATGTGTCAAAAATCATTACAAAACATCATGAATAGATAATTAAGTGACAAAATTAATAGAAGTTCATCATCACATTAAAACTAAAGTACATACATAGTTCTCATCTAACAACATAAAGCTCAGAGAGCATCTAAATCAATTAAACCATACATTGAAACTATGTAAAACATTTCAAAGTGAAAATAAATGCGATCATAATCGCAACCAATGTAACAACTGATCCAATGGCATAATGATACCAAGCCTCGGTATGAATGGCATATTTTCTAATCTTTCTAATCTTCAAGTGCATTGCATCCATCTTGATCTTGTGATCATCGGCGACATCCAACATGCAACTCCAATATCATATTCTCCTCCTCAATTTTTCTTATTTTTCCTTCAAGAAATTGTTTTCTTCTTCAACTAAATTTAACCTCTCGACAATAGGGTCGGTTAGAATTTCGGTTCAACAACCTCCTAGATAAATAAAATCTATGTCACGTTGGTCGGCATAATTGTCATAAATAATAAATAAACCAATAGTTATGAAAAGATAATATATACCACATCCGAATCATAGACAGGGCCGAGGGCGCGAGGCGGATACCAAAACCATCACACTATATAAGATGCAATAATAAAAGTAAGAAAATTATACAAGTATCTATATAAACATACAGGTAAAATTTTTTCCTTTTAGAAAGAAGATAAGAACAAGAGGCTCACCACGGTGGTGCCGGCGCGATATCGGCGAGCGATCGGCGGTGAAAGACGGGAGCAGGGCGTGACGGACCGCTAAATCTAGACAAATATTGAGGAAAATGGATCTTGGAGGTCGAGCTTGGAGAAAAAGCTTAAGTAGTGTGGCTCGGGCATTCCATCGAACACCTTGTGTGCATAGGAGGTGAGCTAGAGCACCACAAAGCTCTCCCTCGCCGGCCAGGAAAAAGCAGGCGTGGGAGTGCTCGCTGGCGAGCGAGGTATATATAGGCATCTCATTGGTCCCGTTCGTGGCACGAACCGGGACTAAAGGGCAACCTTTGGTCCGGTTCATGCCACCAACCGGGACCAATGGTGGTGGGCAGAGGCGAGGCCAATTGGTCCGGTTCGTCCCACCAACGGGACCAATAGGCCCCGTGGCCGGCCGGCCCCGGGCTCACGAACCAGATCAATGCCCCATGGGTCCGGTTCTGGACTGAACCGGTACTAATGGGCTGGCCCTGCACGACCATTGCCCCTTTTCTACTAGTCGTAATCCTAACGTCATGTCCTTCTCTCCTTCCTCCTCACGAAGTCATGAAGCACGATTGGATCCGAGCGATCTGAAGCTCATCTCCCCTACCACCTCATCTCGAGTCCTAATAAGCAATGGGTTTCAATCCCGATGGTGTTCTAAAGTAGTGATGTTGTTGTCGTATGTAATGCATTGACAATTCAAAAACCTACTAGAGGATTGGTGACACAACATTTAAATCTTTAAAGGTGTCGAGTCCATCCGAGGTTGTCCATCTCCACAGGAAAGTAACATATCCGTAAATTCCTTGAATATCCTACTGAATTTTGTCTAGCACTAACACCACGGTTGAACAAACATGGTTTTCTCCGCGCCACCTATATTGACGTGCAAGGCTGCAAGGTCAATATTAAGTGTTCTACTCATCCACCCTGAGCTTCAAAGTTCAACGTATATGCTACTGATCTAAAAAAGGCATCGTGAATTCGTTAGTAGCGGAAATTGCAAGCATGTCTTACATGAAGGAAAGAGGGACAGCAGATGGAGAAGAGCCGGAGGAGCACCAGATGCTTACGCTGACGCTCTAGACTCTGGAAATTAATAATAATCCTATAAAATAAATATGTTGCTTCAGGCTTCATTCCTTTGACGGCTGGAACTGAATCATGACGTCTTTAAGAAGAAACAATCAGTTTACATACCAGTTTAGTTGCTGCTAGGTGGATGTCTTAATGTATTCTGCTAATTGTTTGTTTCGTCTTTTATATATTAAATAAGGAGCGTAACAATGGCACGATGCTCTATGATTCTTGGAATAGATACATATAAATCAATATAGTATGCTAATTAAGTTGTGTTATGCAAAATTGAGATGTATACTATGTATTGTTTAGACGCATTTTTGGGTAATATATGTATGTACTGTATAGTTTTCAAACAAAAATTTCAGAAATATGCAAATATTCGGAGAACGCAAACCTATTATTCTGAACACTTATTTTGTTTTGTAAGTAGAAATAATAGTTAGATATAAAACAACATTTCATACAGTTTAAAATTCCTTTGACCTAAGGATACATGCATACATAAAACAACTAAATGGTGTTGGTTATTAGCAAGAAATGATATGTGGCCAGTTGATCCTTTTGTGTTGATGACATTAGTTCACTAGTGCAGAACCAGGCTATAGCACCGTTTCGTAAGGGTCTTTAGTGCCGGTTCTGTAACCGGTACTAAAGGGGAAACCTTACTAAAGGTCCCCCTTTAGTACCGATTCTGCATGAACCGCCGCTAAAGGGCCATCACGTGGCACGAGCCAGGGCCGGATGTGGGGAGACCTTTAGTACCGGTTTGGAGTTTTTAGTTTTATTATTTATTTTTTCTTTAATTTTGTGTTTTCCATTTAACTCTTTTTCGTTTGCTGGTATTTTACGATACTACATATTGTACACGTTATATATATATATATATTCTGCTAAAATTAGCAGAATAACTATTCTGCACACCACTTCCGCACTACACGCTGAACGCAAGTGCACGTCATTCTTTGAACCAAGTGTGCTGCAGTACTCACACGAGTGAACTTCTCGTGGAAAAAAACTGCACACGTTATTTTTTTGGTACTATTTTTGCTCTAATTTTTAACCGCTTATCGGAATGAGGCGTGTAATATACCGTTGAAAAGCTATGGATTAGGCGTAACTTTGACATGTTGAACACTTTTCGAGATTCCACACGGTTTAAGAGCAGTTTTGAAAATGGTGCGGGCCATGACGAGTGGCAGCGAGCGTTTCTTCGTGTTTTTCTTAAACTGCTCTTCGAATGAAGCAAATGATATGCCGTTGGATAGATATCGCGAGGCGATCTTTTCCATATATAAATGTTTCTCTAATTCCTTACGGTTTCAAATTTACTAAATCGCGAATTTGTTTTCAAAAATTTCAAATTTTGGTACTATTTTCGCTCCAGTTTTGAACCGCTTTGTCGAAACGAGGCGCGATATGCCTTTGTAAAGCTACGAATGAGGCACAACTTTCATATGTTGAAATATTTTGAAATTTCTTACGGTTTTAAGTTTATTTTGAAAATCGTCAGCAGGACGATGAGTGGTAGTGGCCGTTTTTGGCAAAAATTTTGCAAACCGCTGGTCGGAATGATTCAAAAGATACGTTGTTGGAAAGATATCGACGATACGCAACTCTTTCATGTAGAACACTCTCTCTAATTCTTTACGGTTTAAGAGGAATTTTGAATTTACCGAAATGCAGACACTCTGTTTTTCGCCGAATTTACCCAAATCGACGTGGGTACTTCATCCGACTGAAAAACCACACTGCAACGGACGAAAAACCGCACTGCATCACACGGTTAAGAGAACTGCATGGTTTGTTTTATTCAAACGTAATTTTTTCAAGAACGAGAAAGTAGAGTGCACTTCACATCGGGTGTAAATGAACCACAACACTACCAAAAAGTGAACCGCATTACTTTTTTCGCTTCCGTAACAATTTTTTTGAATTTACGGGATGAACAACACATATGGCCGACCGCACTGCTTTAGAACAAAAACAGCACTGCATCGGACGGGCAAGCGAGCTGCATGATTTTTTTTGTCGGACGTAAATTTTCTCAGACAAATTTTTGTTGTCTTTTTTCCAACATAGAGTGGATCGCAGAGAGGAGGCAAGTGAACCGCGACATATATCGAAGTGAACCTCATTACTATCTTTGTTGTTGCGCTAGATTTTTAGCACTTTCATTTTTTTGGCACAAGTGAGCAACATCACTCTTAAAAGTGAACCACATCTGAGGACCAAATGCACCGCAAGTGTTGATATAGTCGACTGATTTTTTCAAACACACGAAAGAAATTGCACTTCCTACAAAGGGGTAATGAGCTGCTACACAAATTGGAGTGAGCTACTTTTTTGTATTCTTCAAACAAATTTTGTTGAAGACATGGGTACTGCAGATGGAAGACTATCCAACTGCACAACACACCAGAATATCTTTCTCCTGGCCTGCCGAACTGGCCGATGCCGCACCAGAGGAGCACCCAATCCCACCATGTCGCTTGAACAAAAAAAATTGCTAGACTGCATCGGAAGGGCACTGCACTGCATATGTGTGCACATCATATACTGCACACACTTACTGAATAACCAAAATTGGAGCCGAACTGCACTACACATACACACATACACATACTGCTGTCCACTATACCAAATCCAAATTTCGCAACTTTTTGAACTTGAGAAATTCAGTCAAACTGCACTTCACTGCAATTCTAAAGACACAAAAAACTCCAAACTGCACTGTCTGAGGGGGATGGCAAACTCGACGATGAGGAAAGCATAGGGTGGCGTCACGATATGAGGATTTCGTCGCAACCCGAAAAAGTGAATCTTTGTCGCCAACGCAGATCGATAGGCCCGTGGGCAAAGCTGCACGCCAATGTTGGCCGAACCTACGTAGTGGACTGCGGAGGGGATGGCGGCGTCCTGCAAGCACCCATGTAGTGGACTGCAAGGGTGCCCTTGGATCCACACCCGCTGCGACATGCTGCGGACGCCCACCGTGCGAACTGCAGCGATAGACAGGGACCCGGGGGAGGGTATGTTGATGCCGTGTCGATCCCGCAACATCGGGGATGTCGGGATCCGGCGATGGCAGGTCCCCGGCGCGGTGATGGTGGGGAGCGGAGTTTGCTTTCGCCAAGCACATGCGAGCCACACCAACGCTGGTGACCGTAGCTCCGGACCGAAGTTACTCGTCGGGGCCACCCAGCTGGAGAGGGAGAGGATGACCCGGGCCCCGGCGGCGCCATGGTGGAAGGTGGCAGGGCGAGGGGTGTATCCAGCACGAGGAAAGGGGGTGGATCCGGTGGTGGCGACCGCACCGAGGATGCGGTGCGGGTGGATCCGTGGCGGACGCAACACGCGGAGGGTAGGGCAGCTCCGCTCGATCCGGTGGTGGCGGCAGGCCGGCTCGCTCGATCCGGTGGTGGTGCGGCAGGCGCTCCGCTGGATCCGCCGCTGTAGGTGCCGGGAGGAGATCCGGCTTGCTGCGGTAGCGGGAGGGAGGTAGGTTGTGCCTCGGCGTGAATCCCGACGAATCCGGCGACCATCGAGGCGTTTGGGTGGGTCGGCAATGGGTTTGGGTAAGGCAGGGCCTTAGGGTGAGGGAGGTGTGGCGAAGTGGTGGTGGTGTGCGGGGCTAGGGGAAGGTGGTGGTGGGGTGGGGTAGGAGGCAGATGGTGGTGGTGAGCGGCGGCGAAGGTGGTGGTGGGATGGGCGCCTGCCTGCGGGGTGGAGGTTGAAGATTGGTGGGTCGGGGTCATGGGAGGAGTGGTGGTTCGTTTGGTGTGTGCATAAGGACTGATGTCGAATAAGATTTAAGGTGTTATCATAATAGATCCACCCTATATATATATATAGGGTGGGTCTATTATGATAACACCCTTAAGACTCTTATTCTGCTAACAGAAGGCTTATTCTGCTAACACCGTACCCGCTAGCCACCCGACCCGCGACCTAGCTAATAGAAAAAAAACTCCACCCCTCCTCCCACGACCGCTCACCACTCTCCCTCGAACCCCTCTCCTCCACCAACCTCCCTCCCCCTGTGTGCGGCCACGGATCCCCACCCCACCACCACCTGCCACCAGCACCGCCGCCGTCCACCACCTGCCTGGCAGCCGACGACCACGGGGATGGTCCCGACCACTGAGGTGCCCCACCCCACCACCTCCTCTCACTCCCAGCGCGCCCCTCCCCAACCCACAGCCACCCGCCACATCTCCATCCAAAGCCGACGTCCGGCTCTCTCCTTGACCTCCTCGGTTGGTAGCCTGACTCGGCCATGGCTACCCTTCCTCCTACAACGTCGGCGACATCCAGGCGCCACCCCACCGCCACGCCACCCTCAGGCGGCTTCAACCGCCGAATCCGGCCGCCATTGGCCTGGCGCGCCTTATCTCTGCTTCCTCCTCCCGGGCACCAGGCCACCCTCCTCCTCTACTCCAACACGTACAAGGTCCCCCATCCTTTGCAAAAATTGGTTGCGCGCCAGCCCTCCAGCTCCACGCCTCCAACTTCACGCTGGCTGCGGGCCCAGGGATGTATGGCATGCAGTTCGGCCCTTGAGGAGAGCGGTCAGTGCACCTGATCTCGGCAACGCATCCCACATCCTGCGACCCCAACAGTGGATCTGCTCTACCTTCCCCTCCTCTATCGCTTGCCATGAAGGGAGCCCGCCTCGAGAGAGAACGGCGCGTTCGCCCTGTTCTCTTCCTCTTCTTCAACGCCGCCACCAGCAGAGGAGGTCGGGTGATGACTCGATGGAGCAGGATGGGGTGCAGTTGCGTTCCGTGGGATCTCAAGTGGTTCGGTTGCCCCGGGTTGCGGTGTGGTTCCTCACGAGAGGCATGCGATATCCGAGGTGTCGTGATGCACACGAGGCATGCGGTGGAGCATGATGGGAGAGCACTGCCGTCGCCCAGCAAGCCATCGCTGCGGTGACGCGAACTATGCACACGGGCATGCTATTCTTCCACGGCGAGTGCAGCAAGCCCCCTGCAGTTGCGGCTTGTAGGCGTGAAGTAGGCCGAACGCGTGCGTGCGATCCGATGAGGTAGCGCGTGCGATTGCTCGACCAGGCGCCATTGCGTCATCCGGATCCCTCACGCGCGCTGCCCGCCCTTGTGTGGTTCATCCAGCCGAACATGGTTGGGCTCTTGTGTAGTTTGTGCCTCCGTTGTGTATCACGCAATTCAGCACACTTTGCAAAAATGCTATCATGTGGCGATTCTTTTTCAACCGGCGGTTCATTTGTTGCCTTTGCAAGAAAACCAAACTCTCAAGTGAAAAGATACGAGGAAATGTAGTGCACCTGATCTAACAAAAGGTCCACTTAGAAGGACCATGCGTACACTTCATTTGAAAAAAATGTATTTAAAAAGTTTGTGCTTTTACGAAACAACAACAACAAAATAATGCGGTTCACTTCGATACTATTGCGGATCACTTATGCCCAACGTGAAGCACAATTCACTTCCTCGTCTCGAAAAATTACGTCCAAAAAAAACTATGAAGTTCAGTTGCCCGTCTGATGCAGTGCGATTTTCAGCGATTTTCAGTCTTAAATAGTGTGGTTTTCTTCCACGTCTTCAAAATTTATGTCCAACAAAAAGAAACCATGCAGTTCTCTTACCCGTCGATGCGGTGCGGTTTTAAATCCGATCGGTCACGGTTTTCGTCGGATGAAGTACCCATATGAAAAATAGAGTGTCAGTATTTGGTAAATTCAAAATTCCTCTTAACGTAAAGAATTAGAGAGTGTTCTACATGAAAAATTTGCGCCTCGTCAATATATTTCCACGTATAATTGAATCATTTGACCAGCGGTTTGCAAAATTTGCGAAAAAGGCCGCTACCTCCGTTCGACCACGATTTTCAAAATTAACTAAAACCGTAAGGAATCTCAAAATATTCAACATACGAAATTGCGCCTTGTCCGTAGCTTTCAACGACGTATCATCGCCTCGTTTAACAAGCGGGTCAAAAACTAGAGCTAAAACAGTCGAAAATTGAAAAAATTCAAAAAATGTAATTCGCGATTTAATAAATTTGAAACTGCTCTTAAACCGTAGCGAATTAGAAAAACTAATAAATATGAAAAGATGAGCCTCGAGATATCTTTCCAACAGCGTATCATTGCTTTATTCGATGGCGGTTTAGGAAAAAATCACAAAAATCGCTCTTGCCACTCATCATCTGCCGCACGTTTTTGAAACTGCTCTTAAATCATGAGGAATCTCGAAAATGTTCAACATGGCGAAGTTCGCCTAATCCATAGCTTTCAACGGTATATCATACGCATCGTTCCGATATCGGTTAAAAATTAGAGCGAAAATAGTACCGAAAAAAAACGCATGCAGTTTTTAGACCGAGTTCACTCGTGTAGCTTACATGCGCACTTGGTTCAAGAACCGTGTCGTAAAAAACTGCCGATGTTTTTGGTACTATTTTGCTCTAGTTTTTAACCGTTTATCTGAACAAGGCATATAATATACCGTTGGAGACTATGGATTAGAACTTACCATGTTGAACATTCAATTCCCTGTTTAAACGTTTTAAAATATGCGGAACAGTGGCATGGCGTTTCGAGATTTTAAACGCCATCGGAATAAACATAGATACGCCATTGAAAGATATGAAGATTCTAGTTTTCTAATTGTACGATTTAAACAGTTTTCAAATTACTAAATCGGAATTACGTTAATTGTTTTCATGTTTGATACTGTTTTAGCTCAGATTTGAATCCGTTTGAATATCGAGAAGTGGGTCGTCTGTTTACGTATAACCCTGGAAGATCAGGCAACTTTTGTAGAATATTGATTTGTAAGATTTAAATTTT
>JAHHZJ010007934.1:0-10812 GCA_021437245.1 Aegilops speltoides | reverse complement strand
CCGAACCCCGCGCCACTAGGAGGACCTCGAGGGAGGTCTCCTCCCCAACTCCGGCCGCCCGATCCGCCTTTGGCCACCAGCTCGATCCACTCCGGTGAGGCCATCCCGCCGCCCAAACCTTGTCAAGGTCTCCTCGAGCACCCGGGATCTAACCCGAGCTTCAATTTGACCTCGACCCTCCCGACGAGATCCAACTCCACCGGCCGCGTCCCGGAGAAGGACCGCGCCGGCGTGGTGCTCGCCAATTACCACCACCACCACCCAGCGGAAGAAGACCGAGCACGTAGGGTACTCTCCGATTTCCTACTCGCCGTGGATCGCCGGGCGACCACCACGACTCTCGGCGGAACGAGCTCTGTTTCTCTCCCGTTTGAAATTTCAAACTGCGGGTGGGACCGCTCGTCAGTATTTTCTTTTTGAACCATTTTAAAAATGCCTTGGCGCAGAATCGTTTCCCTTTGCAATCGGCGGCTTTACGGCCGGCGTTTTCTATTTTTTATAAGGTTATGCGCCCTCGATGACGGCTATATCTCCCACGTGTCGATGCGACACGACAGAAACATAACCGCATTGAAAGCAATGTTGCAAGTGAGAGTAATCTTCCACACAACCCATGTAATACATAAGGAAAAAGATACATAGTTGACTTACAATGGCCACTTCCACACAATTACACGAATAAAGCATTACATCATACGAGATACAATCAAGGTCCGATTCACGGAACCAAAATAAAAAAGAACCCCAAATGGGCAAAGGACCACGATGGGCCCCAAGCCCAGGCTCCTCTACTGATCAACTAGAGCGAAACAACACAAAGGGCGAGAATCTTCGCTCGAGCTCCTCCTTGAGCTTGATTAGCGTCACACTGCTTTCAGCAACATAGGCACGCAAACTGGTTTTGGAAGTATCACGGTGAGTCCACGAGGACTCGACAATCCACGCTAGGAGATCAAGACTATTTAAGCTTATGGGTAGAGTAAAGGCATGAAGGTGGAGCTCGCAGCCAGCGACTAGCATAAATGGAAGCTAACATACGCATAAATGAAAGGCGAAGAAATGAAAAACACGGTCGATAAAAGTATGATCAGAAGTGATCCTATAGCAACCTCGTCAAACATAACTCCAACACCGTGTTCACTTCAGGACTCCATGGGAAGAGACCATCACGGTTACACACCGCAGTTGATGTATATTTAGTGGAAGGTGACTTCGGGTCTTCTACAACGGACGTTAACAAATTCCCATCTGCCCATAACCATGGGCACGCGGCTTCCGAAAGATCAAATCCCTGCGGGGTGTCCCAACTTAGCCCATGACAAGCTCTCACGATCAGCGGAGAATAGACCTCCACCCAAGACACTCCGTCGGACTTCGGTATCCGG
This sequence comes from Aegilops speltoides, assembly GCA_021437245.1. Classification (NCBI taxonomy): domain Eukaryota; kingdom Viridiplantae; phylum Streptophyta; class Magnoliopsida; order Poales; family Poaceae; genus Aegilops; species Aegilops speltoides. The sequence goes on along the minus strand of JAHHZJ010007934.1, from coordinate 9,427 downwards.
TGCTACAAGACATTTGACGGGGTAAAAACTAAACCAACAACACCGCCCGATAATCGGAAACAAATCCCGATAAGGCTGCACATATCTCTTTCTCAGAGCACACGGATTGTCCAAACTTCCGGTAGGCCAGCGGAGTTACCCACGTAGTGACCACCGATTAATGATTTGGACCAACACTTTCCCGCAACAGCGGCCGGGGGTAATAAAGATGACCCTTGAGTGCGCAGGCAAAGGGAAAGAAAAAGGAGGCTGGAAGAAGCCAAATGAAAGTAAAACCAATGTTGGGCATTGCTGGAGAAAGCTTTACTTAAATGAGCTGTCAAGGGTTCCATTATAATAGCCCAAGTGTAAGGGGCCTTAATCCCAGAGGTATAACACTTGGAATATAACAGGCCAAACTAGAGGCTGACAAAAGTGGAACAAAACACCGGAGCATAAGGCCGAGCCTTCCACCCTTTACCAAGTATATAGATGCATTAATTAAATAAGATATGTTGTGATATCCCAACAAGTAAACATGTTCCAACGAGGAACAACACCTTCATGTCCCAACAAGGAACAATCTTGAATCTTCTGCAACTAACAAGCGCTATAAGAGAAATTTGAACAAGCGATAACATAGCGAAACAACGTTTACGCATAGGAAAGGTGTCAAGGTTAGGGGGTTTGACATGTGCAATTTGGGAGGCTGACAAGCAAATGGTAGGCATCATTAGCATTGGCATAGCAAAAGAAGCGAGCAAACTAGCAGCAAAGATAGTAGTGATTTCGAGGTATGATCATCTTGCACTGAAAAGGTTCTCCAAGTTATCGAAGAGCTTGATCCTCGTGGCGTTCTCAACAGGTTCCCTACTGCCGTGCTAGATCTCCCGGCTCTACCCAAAGCTTGAAACGCAAACAGCGGAACCACAATCAAACAAGGAACAATACTACCAGCAATATGATCTGATACATGACATGCTATACGAGATGTGGTATACTGATGCATATGTATGCTCCGGAAGGAAAATGATGAACCGGGCATCAACAGCGAAACCAAGTATGCCACTGGAAAGATGGGATGATTTAGGGAACGAAATCGATATAAAGATCACGGAATCGGCTGATACACGGTTTGCAAATGACAAGCAAAACAAGAATGATGCAAATCTGCGTTTAACGGCCCGATGCTACTTAGCACCTGGCCGAAACTATGCTACAGCACCCCAACATAAAAACAAAGCATATGGCAGCGAACTGCAGGAGATGCTTAACAAAGAGAAGACACTGAGCTGCAGCTAAATCACATCATAACATGTTCAAACAAGCATGGTGAAAGTGCTCAAAATATAAGGTTCACAGACTTAGTGAAGAAATACTAGCATGGCAGGAATTAACATCAGGAAGGCATGTTTAGAGCAAGCAAACAACATACTACAGGAACTTATAATAACAAAGCAAGGCATGACATGATTCTACTCAAAGCATATTTCAAGGGTCCCTTACTGCGACCATAAGCCAAAAGGACTCTAAGAAATGATGGCACCCACAATATAAACATAGCAAGTTTTATTACAGATTTCAGACTTAGTGAAATATCAGGACATGGCAAAACAGATTCAACATGGCATGTTAAATTGAGCTTGATGCACTCACTACAGAGCATTAAATGGCATGACAAGGCAACCAACAGTAAGAAGGCATGATTATGAAGCTAAGAATGGCAAGAAACAGATCATAGCATACACAGATCAACTTCCAACGACCTCGTGAAAATTGAATCTCATGCAAACAATCTGCCGGAAACATTTCAAAACTTTTGGAGCAAAAAGAAATTAACATGTTCCGGCAGGCTATAAATGCAACAAAGAGGCATGAATGGATAGAGCAAGACATGTATATCAAATCATGTTTATAGAGCATCTCCAGATTATGCATAGAATGATTACTAGAAGCATGTTAACATGGCATCAAATTATAACAGAATCTGCCCGGAAAAACAGATAGCAGCAACTACCCTACTTTACAAGCTCAATGCACTCAGCACACAACTCACAAAAATACAAAGGCCAACACCCCTGGAAAGATGGCATGGTCTAGTCAACATTCATGTAGAGCTCAAATTCATAGGGTTGCACATATAATTCATGGCAAAAATGACAAAAGACTCGAAGCGATAAGATTCTGAAACTAACGATCTGAAGCTATCTTCCAGCAGCATTTCGGGCATCAAGATGACCTCAAATGCAAATGATGCAATGGAATGAAATGATTTACTCGTCGGAGACGAACAATTTGACATATTATACGCCCAAAACAGGCAGCGAAGAGTGCAGAGATGTGATCTGTGATGAAAATGCATAAAATTACGGATCTAGGGACTTAGAAGATTTTACGAGAGGAGAAAATCAACGCATGCAGTTCGAGTCTATGCCAAGGGCATCGGGGCTGGGCAAAGTGGCCCGGATCGGCGAGATCTCGAGGAAAGTCGCCTCCCGGCGGATCGACTTGGGATCCGGCGCGAGAAGCGGCCAGGCGCTAGCCGGGCGGCACGGCCAAGCTTAGCCCAGTGGCATGACATGTGGCCGGCAGAGGCAGGCAGACGGCAACCATGGAAACCTGTGTAGGACGGTAGAGGCAGTGGCTTTAGCGGAGGGCCCAGCGGAGCGAGAAGCGGCGGCGGTTGGGAGCGCGGCAATGGCCGGCAGATATCGCCTGCCGGCGATAAGCGGCAGCCGCCGAGCGATCGGTGGCAGAGATCGGGCGTGGCGGCCGGCGCGATCGGCGGTCGCCGGCCAGCGAAATCTGTGGCCCGCGCTTGGAGGCGAAGAGCGCCTTCGGGCCAGCAGCGGCATGAGGCAGGCCCGGCCCGAGTCCCAGCGGGCCGGCCCGTAGAGGCGGCCTGGCGTGGCGGCGATGGAGTGGAGGAGGAGCGGCGGCTGTGGTGGCGGCGACGCCCGATTGGTCGGAGTGAGTGGAGGCTGGGCGTGTCCGGCGGGCGGACAACGTCCGGCAACGCGGAAGGAAGGTTTAGGGTTCGAGGATTAGGCGCGAATTTGGAATGGGGGAGTGTATATATAGGCATAGAGGGAGCTAAGGTGTCCAAATGAGGAGGCGGTTTTTGACCTGTGATCGTGATCGAAACGAGCGACGAAACATGGAGAGAGTTTGGTGGGTTTTGGGCCACTTTGGAAGGGGTGTTGGGCTGCAACAAAAGAGGCTTTCACGGTTACCAGGTTAACCGTTGGAGTAAAACGACCTCCAAATGTACCAAGAAGTGACAGGCGATCTCACGGTGCTATACCAAGGCAGCAGACAAACCTCGGTCCATTCAGAAAGTTTACTACCGCTCTTCAAGGAGAGAAGAAAGGGGCAGCCGGGAGGACATAGGAGTCTTGGATTTACCAAAAGCAGACGGCAGGGAAAAACTGCATGTATGAGGCGAACACGATATGCAAAATGAAATGCACATGATGACATGATATGAAATGCATATGATGACATAGCAAATGCAACCATATGAAGCAAATGAAACCCATAGCGGCGAAGCGAAATAATTGGCGGGCGCTGGCGCTCTACGATCAGGGTGTTACAACCTCCACCACTACGAAGGATCTCGTCCGAGGATCTAGAATGGCACCGGAAGGAGCAAGCGAGGAAGAAAAGAAGAGAAAGAGGTAAAAAAACAAAGTTGCTTCTTGGGATGAGCGAGTGAAACCCACGAACAGCAGAGAGGTTGAGCGAATGAAAGGAAGAAAAATACTTGAAGATGAGCAAAAGTTGAAAACACTCCGATTAGGAGAAGAGGAACAAAGATGCGAGAACCAAGAGGTTTTAGTGATAAGATAGATATTAAAACCACTCCGGTTAAAATTAGATAGAGAAGGAATAAGATTGATATAATTTAGGCGGCGCTCCGAGGCGAAAAGAGATGCAAGACTTGATAAGATGAAAAAGATATTGAAGATGATGATACACCTCTCGGTTAAATGGATAAGCCAGAAAAGAAGGCGATCCTCACAATCGAGATGATGAGTGAAAAGAGCAACATCACACATGCCTCAAGTAAGAAAGAATAGAAGTAGATCATTGGAATAAAGGGATGGAGAAGAAAATGCCAACTTCTGCCACAAAGTGAACTTGGAAGCACACTTGAAAAGAAGAATCGAGCGGATTTGTTGGAAAATCCAACAACAAAAGAAGCACAAGCTTGTGGTTGGTCTTATGGCAAACATCTCGAAAATGATGAGGTGACAACCGACCACTAATGGAAACAATTATTGATTTGATTGAGAGCACCAAAGAGATGAAAAAACTTCTTCACTTAGAGGATAGGAAAACTTCGGATCATTGATATGCACCACAAATAGCAACATCCCTTAAGGAAGGCTTTAGGTGAAATATAACCCAAGATAACTCTAATGAAGAAGTTGATTGAGTTCGAAAAGATCTCTTGAGCAGAAGAAAATGATGGATTTAAATACCTCATTCTTGACAACATGTGAACCATGAAACCACGAACTCAAGCTGCCAAAGAATGACATACACCACCTCAAATGATAAGGTAGAAAGAATTGCACTCGGGATTACCATATGAAGAAAGCTTGAGCTCCTTAGGAAAAGAATGGATGAAAAACTTTGAGAAAAATTGAATCATGATGAACCACCATGTAGAGCCTCCATAAAGAACTCCGGTAAACAAAGGGTGATAGAAAGAAAGAGAAGTTGAAAACACAAGGTTAAGCCTTGCAATGATTTAGATGGATCTTAGCAGCACGAGATAATCTACGGAAAACTTGGAACTCCAGGAAAAGAAGGATGAAACAAATGAAACCAAAAATTTTAGGAGCCTCAGGAATAAAATTAATCACTTGGATGAAACAAGAACAAGAATTATGTTATCCGTATCCTTCACCAATTTAAATTGATGACAAACAACGGTTGGCATACTACTTATTCTCGTAGAAAGGATTAAGAGATATATCAAAACTTGAGAAGGTCTTCAGCAACCACCAGGTAGGATTGGAACAACCAATGAATTGATATGATGAACAAGGAAGAGATCTTGAAAGAACCACGTAAAAATTGAAAATGAAATTAACAAAGCACAATTCACGGGAAGAATTGAAAAAATGAATGAAGATACTTGAGGGTATTTAGATACAAATGAGCGAATAGATCACGAACTGATAAGAGAATACTTGAATGATGCCCAGGTATGATTTGGAGAGCAGCGAGCTGAAAGCTTGAATGAATATCTTGAGATGATGGGCTTGAAAGAATGAAAGCTGAAAAGACTCCTAAATGCTCGGGATGGGTGAAAAAATTCTCACTGTCGAAAACAATTATGAGGAGGATGGCGACAAGCTAGAACCATGCATCTTGAAGAAGAATAGAGCAAGATTAAAGAAGAAACTCTTCTTCGGTCTTCAAATGATGAGAATGACAACGAGAAACACCACCAAAAATTATTGAGCACAGGAAGAATCAAAAGCGAAGAGGTTGAGCCAACTATGAAAAAGAATTTGAAAGATCTTGGAGAAAAACATTTGGTGATGATAACTCATTCTTCGTCAAACTTGGAAAGAATTTAGGATAGCTACAGGAAAATAGAAGAGTCGGGGTAAGATCACAGGAAAAGACACGTGGGTTAGGGCCCTCAAAAGAACACCGTTGAAAATATTTAAAAGAAAATTACTGGTTGAATTAAATGACTTGAATGAGATACCAATCTCGAAAGAGCTTGAGCGAATCACGAGAGTGGAAACACGAATCTTGAGATATCTTGAGCACTCGGAATAACAAATAGCGAAGTAGAATGATAATGAGGTGCACCGGTAAGAAGACATTGAAATGAGGAAAAAGATATGATCAACAAAACTTGACTTGAATCCACGGGAGGAAGAAGGAATGAGGAATGATGAACTAGTAGAACATCTTCTTGAGAACCACGGGTAAGAACATTGACGGAAAAGAATGGAGAAACTTCACAAAATAAAAGGATACTTGGTAAAGAAATCTTAGTCCTTGAGGAAAAAGGGTGGGTGGGCGGGGAAAAACAAAAGGCAACTTGGAGATGGATGAAACAAACACCGTTGATAAAACTTAGAATTGATCTTGCGGATGGGAAAAATGATGGGATCACTTGAAGAAGCACGAGCGGTTGAAAAGGATTGACATGACAATCTCGATTATCAAAAGGATAGGTATTCACAGCCGGATGTAAGGACACCATTTAGGAAAGGTGTGGAATCAACACTTGACATTGAAGCGACTCGAATACCACAACTCAAAACAAAACAAAAATGAAAACTGCGGAATAAGCGGAACAAACATATGATAGAATTTAAATCAGAAGTTTTTAGGTGGTGGGGCCTACGGGCTCAATAAGTACAACACCATCATGTACAAAGCGGTGCACATGACCTCACAAGCGTCCCGAAAGTACGGCATAGCCAAGGACTCTTTAAAGACACTGCAAGACCACTTTGTAAAAACCAACTAGTGAATAGGCGGACCACTAGGCGTGAACCCCAATTTCATATCATACATCCGTCGGAAGATATCCTAAAACTACTTGAATTCCACCTATGAAACTCCCGAAACTTTACGGTTATGCAATCACGGTGTTGGGGATCTGAGGAGCAATATATATCTCACCCAAGCTAACAATCCCTACATCAGTTTATATCCATCCGTCAACACATAACCAAGAAACCTTGAATCGTCGTCTACCTCAACCTGAAAAGCATCCGTTATCACGAGTCATGGCAATACTCCCGTACTCACCACAGTCTTGGGTTAGCGGGATTATCTCACCAACAAGCTGCATAAAGAATTTTACGATGTCGTACTAAACTCGGGTATTCAGAACTGCAACAATAAAATTATGGCGACAACACCTCGGAGCTCAACTCCCGGGACACTACGCCACAACCCTAAATGTGAGGGAGGCAACCAAGACAATGTTGTCATCATAAAACCATCGAACGATCCCAAGATACCAACGTGATCTAAAAAAATTTTTAGTGAAATTTGAGAAGAGGAGTCAAACTCTCGTTCGGGATACCTCCACCGGAAAGGTCGAAGGACTGGGGAGTAAAAAAATTCCTAACTCTCCGATATATAATTCCTAAATGACTCAAAACATTTTTCTAGGTACAACTCGGCCACTAAAAGCGATCAAGCGATGGAGGCTCTAAAGATTAGGGGATGGCTACGATTGCCAACTTATGGCATACTCGATCGGCTATATCTCCCGTGTCGAAAACCGCGACTTAGAAACATAACAGCATTGAAAGCAATGTCGCATAAGTGGTAATCTTCACACAACCAATGTATTACATAAGGAAAGAGATACATAGTTGACTTACCATGCCACTTCACACAATTACAAAGAATAAAGCATTACATCATCTGAGATACAATCAAGGTCAGACTACGGAACCAAAATAAAAGAGAACCCCAAATGCGACAAAGGACCACGATCGACTACCCAAGCTGGGCTACTTCTTGATCAACTAAAGCGAATGAACACAAAGGGCAAGATCTTCGCTATCGAGCTCCTCCTTGAAGCTTAGTTCGTCACCTGCTTTCACAACATAGGCGCACCAAGCTGGTTTTGGAAGTGTCTGGTGAGTCCGCGAGGACTCGGCAATCTCGCACCACGAGATCAAGACTATTTAAGCTTATGGGTAGGGAAGCAAGAGCATGAGGTGGAGCTGCATGGCGACTAACATAAATGGTGGCTAACATACGCCGTAAATGAGGCGAAGAAGAGAAAAGTAGCTACGGTCGATAAAAGTATGATCAGAAGTGATCCTATAGCAACCTCGTCAAGCATAACTCCAACAACCGTGTTCACTTCCGGACTCGCCCGGGAAGAGACCATCACGGTTACACACCAGGTTGATGTATTTTAATTAAGGTCAACTTCAGGTCTTCTACATGGCGGTTAACAAATTCCCATCTGCCACATAACATGAGGCGCGGCTTTCGAAAGTTCAAATCCTGCAGGGTGTCCCAACAGCCATGACCAAGCTCTCGCGGTCGGCGGAGGAATAGACCTTCACCCAAGACACTCCGATCGGGATTTCGGTATCCCGTGCAAACGAGACATTTCGGCAATGGTAAAACAAGACCGAGCTTAACCGCCCGAATGTGCCCGACAAATCCCGATAGGGCTGCACATATCTCTTTCTGAGAACACCGGATTGTCCAAACTTCCGTTAGGCCAGCTGAAGTTGCCACTGGTATGCCACGGCGGTTAATGATTTGGACCAACACTCTGAAACCCTTGGCCGGGAGTAAATAAAGATGACCCTTGAGTCTGCAAGGAACCCAAGGGAAAAAAGGGGCTAGGTGAAGCAAATGGTAAAACCAATGTTGGGCATTCTTTGGAGAAGCTTTACTTAATAGCAAGCTGTCAAGGGTTCCATAAATAGCCAACGTGTAAGGGCATAAATCCAGGAACATAACACCGATATAGCCGGAAACTAGAGAGCGACAAGAGTGGAACAAAACACGAGACATAAGGCCGAGCCTTCCACCCTTTACCAAATATATAGATGCATTAATTAAATAAGATATATTGTGATATCCCAACAAGTAAACATGTTCCAACAAGACGACAACACCTTCATCATCCAACAAGGAACAATCTTGATCTTCACTTGCAACTAATGGCAGCTATAAGAAATTTAAGCAAAGCGGTAACATAGCCCGAATAACGGTTTTGCTTAGGAAAGGTGTCAAAGGTTAGGGGTTTGACATGGCAATTTAGGGAGGCTGACAAGCAAATGGTAGGCATCGTGGCATTAGCATAGCAAAAGCGAAACAAACTAGCAAACAAAGATAATAGTGATTTAGAGGTATGATCATCTTGCAGAAAGGTTCTCGAGAGTTATCGAAGGCTTGATCCTCGTAGAGCGTTCTCAACAGGTTCCTCGTGCCTGCGTACTTTCGTCTCCGGCTCTACAAGCAACGAACACAAGCAACGGAACCACAATCAAACAAAGAGACAATGCACGAAAGCAATATGATCTGATACATGACATGCTTATGCGAGATGTGGTATACAATGCATATGTACGCGCCGGAAGAAAAATGATGAACCAGGAATCAACAGGCATACCAAGTATGCCACTGGAAAAATAGGATGATTTCGAATTAAATGCGATATAAAGATCACCGGAATCGGATGCCACGTTTACCAAATGACAAACTAAAAAAGAATGATACAAAATCTGTAGTTAAGCAACCCGATGCTGCTTATCCGCGCAACCGCGAAACTATGCTACAACTTTTAACATAAAAACAAAACATAGCAGCAGAACTACAGGAGATGCTAACAAAAAGAAGAACACGGAGCTACAGCTAAATCACATCATAACATGTTCAAACAAGCATGGTGAAATTGCTCAAAATATGAGGTTCTGAGACAGTGAAA
>JAHHZJ010007929.1:0-12301 GCA_021437245.1 Aegilops speltoides | reverse complement strand
GCCCAAAGCCGGGGCTTTGGCCTTGTATCCTCCCCCACTTACCCCTTCGTGGCTTAGACTATAAATAGACCACCTCCACCTCCTTTCTAGGGTTAGCAAAGTGATAGCTCATTCTTAGGTGAGCTTTGTTCCTACCTATCTCTACTCTTGAGAGAGAGAGATTACTCCATTGGAGGCCAAGACCTCCATCTAGGAGAAGATCCCCGGATATCATCAAGACCCCTTGTGGGAAGATCCATCTAGGATATCATCAAGACCTCCTCTGGAGATGAACCTTACCTTGTATCTTTCCTTTGTTGTTCATGTACCTTGTGATCTTGTGTGTTTGATTGTCTAGTGGATGTGTGATTTAGACTTGTTCTTGAGTGTTTCCCAGTGATTTCTCCCGCTCTTCCCTGTGTTCATCGTGGTTCTTCGAGGGATCCCACTCCAAACGTGAAAGATAGTCGCTATAGGGTTCCACCTCACACAAGCATCTCAAACAAAAGGCACATCCTTCTTTGTAAGGTCGCTGAGAGAAAAAGCAATGGTGCTGAAATCTCTCACAAACGCTCTATAGAAACCAGCGAGGCCAAGGAAACTCCTCACTAGTGTGACCGCTGGCCGCTGTGCCAACTCTCAATAGCTTCAATCTTGGCTTTATCAACTTCAATTCCTCGTGGAGTAACAACATAGCTAAGAAAAGATACCTGCCTCGGTGCAAAAGGTGCACTTCCTAAGGTTACCAAACAAACGTATCACGTAGAGCATTAAAAACAACACGTAAATGTTCCAAATGTTCTTCCAAAGATTTGCTATAAATCAGTATATCATCAAAATAGACTACCACAAATCGTCTAATAAAAGCACGTAAAACTTCGCTCATTAATCTCATGAAAGTACTAGGTGCATTAGTTAACCCAAAAGACATAACTAACCACTCATATAATCCAAACTTAGTTTTAAATGTTGTTTTCATTCATCTCCCAATTTCAAACGAATTTGATGGTATACACTACTTAAATCAACTTTGGAGAATATTGTAGAGCCACTCAATTCATCAAGCATATCATCTAGCCTAGAATAGGGTGACGATAATCTAATAGTAATATTATTAATGCCTCTATAATCAACACACAATGTGACGTATCATCCTTTTCGGCACTAGAATAATAGGAACAGCACAAGGACTAAGGATTCAGATATAACCTTTGTCGAGCAATCCTTTAGTTGACGACAATCTCCTTCATCCTCCGGATTGGTACCAGAGGGTGCACGGTTGCCAGTAATGATGCACGGAATTGTCAATTTGATGCTCAACCTCTAATAGGTGGTAATCTCTGGCACGCCTTGTGGAAAGACGCCAACTCCCCAAAATGTTAGTGATGTTAGGGGCAAAGAGGAAGGCACGCCTCTAATGAAAATAATGCCTCTTTGCACACAAAAGCATAGCAAATAGATTTGCTAAAATCTAGCTCATCAATATCAGATTTACTGCAAGTAAACATGCACTTTTCAATTTAATTTCGTAACAAATGAGATGATTTATTATTAGGCTTCATGTGTTTTCAAATTCTTTTGCCACAATCTGATTTTCACTCTTATTTTTCTCCTTGCTTGCTTTATTAGCTCTATTAATATCATCTTTCAAATGGACTCAAGAGTCATAGGAAGCAAAGTAACATTTTTATCCTTATGAACAAGAGTATACTGATTGTTTTCTACCATGGTGTATGTAATTTTTATCAAATTGCCATGGTCTTCCAAGTAATAAGGAACGTGCTTGTATAGGTACCACATCACAATCAACATAATCAGCATATGTAGAGATACTAAATGCACACCTAATAAAGACGTGTTACCTTAACCTTGCCATTGTTGTTGAACCATTGGATAGTAGGGATGTGGATGTGGTCTTGTGGTGAGAGATATTCCACCATCTCCATGCTAGCCAAGTTGTCGCAGCTCCCTCCATCTATGATGACGCCAATAGAACATTCCTTCACAACCTTTGTATGGAACAAATTATGCCTCTCGATTTTGCTCACTTGTGTAACCTGCACACTCAAAACACATTGAGTAACTAAACATTTACACCCCACAAAGATCTTCAAGAGTCATGTATTGTGTCTCATGATCGTAATCATCTCCACCGTGTTCCTCATGTGTAATAAGAGCCAAAGTCTCTCATCATAGTCACTAGATGGACTCCATACCCACCATCCTCAAGAGAGCAATCATCACACGCTGAGATTTGCATTCTTCCGCAAATGTCCTCTTCTCACAACCATGGCTAAATAGTATCATCACCTGTGCCTGGCCGACGCCATGCGAAGAAGAAGAGCTCAGGCAAAGCTCCAAGCAGTGTTTCTTGGAGATAGTGGTGGTTGTGCTTGCTTGTATCACTTGCTGGAGGTGGCACCAAGGAGGTGATGGTGCAAGGAAGTAGATGATGCACGTGGTGTCCATGATGAAGGTCGACCAGAAAAGTAAGTGCCCGCTAGTGCCCACGATCGTAGCACTTTCACGCTCAATTTTACAAGCAAGATGGAATAAACGAGTGATATTATTATAATCCTTATAGTCTAGAATGGTTTGAATATCTCTATTTAATCCACCGTAAAACGCAAGCATAGCTTCATTCTCTCAACAATACCACATCTAATCAAGCCATTTGTAATTCCGATAATATTCTTCTGCTGAATTTTTACCTTGTCTTAAGCGCTGCAATTTTTGAAGTAATTCACGCTTGATAATATGGTGGAACCCAATTTAGCACGAGATAGTTTTCAAAGCAGCCCAAGTAGTCGGAACATGATATAATCTACAATGTTCGCACCACCAAACACATGCAAAGCTAGTGAAAGCACAAACAAAGAAGCAGAACACGCCTCTCCTCGTGATATTGTAAACATGTAAATCGTTGTTCGCTTTCTAACTCCAAAGTAAGATATATATCAGAACATATCTACCCTCAAATGGTGGAATATTCAATTTCAGTTTAGGAGATGGTCATGATCTCGTACATGAGGGGGAGCCCTAACATTGCCATTATTTGCATGTGGACGATTCGTGGTTGTGGTGCTGTCAGGTTGCACGAGTTCGATGTTGATCAACCTCATCCTCATAATCGCCTCGCATACTCATCATCCTCCTCGGTGCCAGCAGCAGTAGCAGAGCCAAAGAAGCACCAATAGCAGCAGCAATGGCACTGCATTTTGTCCTCGCTCAATAGGAACATCCTGAGCTCGTCCATACTGATTCGAAGGGGGCGAGTTGTCGCTGGGAGGTGCTATAGGTGAAGCCGGGCGTGGTTGGACGACGACGCGAAAGCAATTCATCAAACTTGCTATCAAGCTTTGTTTCAAACGCCTCTCAATGCCATCTATCTTCTCCATGGCCTCGCTCAAATCTGCTTAGCACATCTTGCACTCCGTCCAATCATCATTTGTTGAAACTTATCATGTAGCTGTTTGTCTGCAGTGTTCTCCCAATCAGTCTCATCGCTTGTGATCCTACCATGGTTAGCAGCAAATAGAAACACACAAGAATATGATCCTACAGACTACTAAGAAGTGGTGGTGGTGTATCACAAACCCGCAAGCAAATCTCAAATTCCTACCAGCTTTACCAAAGAAGTAGTGGTGATCGCAACCTGTAGTCAAAACTCAAGCTTGGATAGAGGACATGTGGAGAATCAAACGCATCGACGAGATGTATGTGGAGCTCGAAGGCTTATAATATGGTAGCCAAAAAAGGTCAGCAATAATCAATTCAGATGCAAAGTTGAATAAACTTTAACGACGTGATCAGGTTGGTCCTAGGCTAGACCGTATAGACACGCCAGCCTTGAACACTAACAAAATCACGGCACAGACGTAAACAAGGAAAAAGCACACTCTGAATTTTTTTTTCGCTTTTTTGCGCTGCTTTTTATACACTGCTTTTTTTTTGCTAAAATCACTATAATGGCGAAAGTCCCAAAACTCTTCCCGTGTCAAATCGACAGATGGGCTTAAAAATTTTCACCATTTTTTTTTCCGATCGCCCGAACCCAAAACTCGAAACGGGTCAAAAAACATTCTATAACTCACGATCGCTCATATGCTTAGAAGCACCGAAAAATAGGACAGCGTAAATTTTTTGTCCCGCGTGCTTTTGGAAAATTTTGGGCCTAAACGGAGGGTGGTTTCGGACTCTTTTTTTGTTTGAAACCAACTTCTTCTACGGACGGCAAAAGATTGCTGAATCCGAAATCTACTCGCATAAGGAAACACGAATCGAAAACTAGATGGATCCCAAACAAACCTAATATGCAAGGAATCTGGATTGGTGGTGGATATATGGTGGTAGATGGCAGCGTATATATATGGAAGTGTAGGCACAACTTATGACCGTAACTCTAAACTTAAAAGACTAGACTCTAAGACCAGAACTAGACATTTCCATTTATCCAATCAAATTCAACAATGCAAACACGTAAAAGATTATGCAAAGGCTCGTGATCGTTCGATAGGATGAACTAACCCATTTTTTGTGGCTTTTTCTGGACTATAGGTATGAAGAATGCACTGATCTAAACTCGTTTAAAACTGTAAAATCTCACCGAGCAACTCGAAATCTGATACCACTTGATAGAGGCAAAGGTGTCCCCTGCCTTCGATGAGAGATGGTGGATTTTGCTTGGTGGAAGTCGACTTTGACGATCCGAATATTTACGATGGCAGGACGCTTTCACTTTAGCAATCACTTTAAACTAACTCCGAGAGGTTATCAATTCAATGAGTTAGCTCGATCAACCGGACCAATAAAATCTATTTCATGCAGCAAACGAAGAAATTCCAAGAAACTGAGATTGCAACTTGATATTATGGTAATATAAGATGAAAGCTTTTTATTGATCAAGGTAAGGCTCAGGACGCTTTGTCCGGGTCAGCTAAACACAAACTAAGCACGCCAAGCAGTGCAGCTATGGCTAACTTTTAATCTAAAACAAACCTTAAGTCTAAACCAGGCCCTAAGGGCTGTATATATATGGAGGAAGAGGGGTGAATTTCGTGGCCCTTGCAGGAGGGTCCGAAACCAACCCCATCTCTTGTTTCCCACACATACGGATTCTAAAAAAATACCTATACTTGTGTATTTCTGAAATTTACATGGGTCTGCCCCCAATAACAAGGTGACGAAAGTTCCAGAATAGCCTCCCGACGAAATTTATGAAGTGGCATCTTGTATATTTCTGTCCAAGGCTTCATGCACTCATTATGGTGGCTTCAAAAGTCCTCAAATCATCACTTGTAATTCCGTTTGTTCCCTTGGCGCATGCCATCATCTCCCCATGCTTGTTCTTGCTCCAATGTTCATCCTTCTCCAAGCTAGGCCCTTTATTTGTAAGCAAAACAAATGTATCTAATTTAGGCAAGTTAATCATTCCTATGAACATTGGAATCATTACCAAGAAACAAAAGTACCGGTAATTTAGTTGGCAAAGCTCTAGTAATTGGTCCAGATGTATAGCAATAGGGCTGTGGGTGTAACAATGGTATTGATGCCTCATCAAGGAGAATCAAACACACGATCGAGATGTGTGAGTGAAGGCTTATAATAAAAAAAGGCCGCAATAATCAATTTAGAGATGCAAAGTTGAATAAACGCCAACAATCTAGATTGCAGTCGTCCTAGGCTAGACCGCATAGAGACGCGAGCCTAGAACACTAACAAAATCACGTGGCCAGCACGAACAAGGGAAAAACACACCGAATTTTTTTTTTTTTTATGTTTTTTTTTTACCGCCTTTTTTTGCAAAAATCACTATAATGGCGTAGTGTCTCAAAACTCTTCAGTGTCAAATCGACAGGATGGGCTCAAAATTTTTTCGACCAATATTTTTTTCGATCGCCTGACCCAAAACTGGAAACGGTCAAAAAACTTTCTATACGATGGCGATCGCTCAATACGCTTAGAAACACCTAAAAATAGGATAGCCAGAAATTTTTGTTCCCGCGCTTTTGAAAATTTTGGGGTCAAACGGAGGGTGGTTTCCGACTTTTTTTGGAAACCAACCTTTCTACTTGACGGCAAAAGATTGCTGAATCCAAACCTACTCGCACAAGGAAACACGAATTGAAAACTAGATGGATCCTGAAAACAAACCTAATATGCAAGGAACTCTTGATTGGTGGTGAATATATGGATGACGGATTCGCGTGGTATATGGATACGGATTCAAAGCGGTGATGGATAAGCGGTTGTGTAGATGGCAGGCGATGATAATGAAAGCGGCTGCAAAGGACAACTTATGACCGTAACTCGAACTCTAAAAGACTAGACTCTAAGATTCAGAACTAGACACGACGTATGCAAATCCGAAACTCAACAATGCACTTTTCAGAAAAGATTATGCAAAGGCTCGATGGTTCTGATAGGATGAACTAACCCTACTTTTTTTTTGTGGCTTTTTTCTGCACTATAGGTATGAAGAACCGATCTAAACTATAAAAATGAAAATCTCACCGAGCAACCCGAGCTGATACCACTTGATAGAGGCAAAGGTGTCCGCCTTCGATGAGATGGTGGATTTCGCCAGGAAGCCACTTTTGACGATCCGACTGCGAACGTAAGGCTAACGCATTTAGCAATCGCTAAACCAACTCCGAGGTTATTGACCACGCCGAGCACGATCAACTCCGGACTATCAAGGTCTGTGAGCAAACAAGAAACAAGAAACGAACAACTGATATTGCGAATATAAGATGGAAGCTTTATTGATCAAGGTGTCTCACCTTGGTGTCCGGTCGCTGAACACAAACGGCACGCGGTTGCAACTATGGCTAACTTTTAATCTAAACAAAACCCAAAGTCTAAACGGTGCCCTAAGGGTGATATATGGATTCAAGAGGGGAATTTCGGCCCTGGTGGAGGGGTCCAAACTAACCCTATCTCTTACACATGACTCTAAAAATAGCCTATACTTATGTATTCTGAAATTATATAGCTCAATAATAAGGTGACGCAGCACCTAGAAGGTTTGGACTTATGAAGTATCTGGCCCGCTTATGCACTCATTATGGTGGCTTCAAAGTTCCAAATCACCACTTGTAACTCCGCTCGCCCTCTTGCGCATGCCATCATCTCCATGCTTGTTCTGCTCCAATGTTCATCCTTTTCCAAACTATGCCCTTCATTTGTAAGCAAAACAAATGTATCCAATTTAGGCAAAGATCATATTCTCATGAACATTAGAATCATTACCAAGAAACGAAGTACTGTAATTTAGTTGGCGGCATGCTAACTCTAGAAATTGGTCCAAGATATATAGCAAAGGGCAAGGGGTGTAACAATGGTATTGATGTCCTCATCGAAAAGTCAAAGAACATCATTCGTCATTGCTTTTCGCATAAATTCTGAACCCATAGGAACTTCCTTTGAAGGAAATTCGAGAGATTATGTTGCTTATAGACATTAGCCTCTGTAGGGACAAACATACCTTTAGATGCTCTATGATCCGCAATCTTATTTGGTCAGAATTGAAGAGCTGCTATATGCCTTATTCTCCTTGTTTTCGGCGGATGACATGTGTCACCATGCTGCGGAAAGCCAAGAACAAAAGGGCATTCCCGCATCGTGAATATATATGTGGAAACGATATCTCCTCTATAGAGGACAAGAAATTTTGGGGCAATCAGCAAAAAACGCATGAGAAAATGAAGTACTTTCAAGGACTACCATAGAATGGATAGATGTTCCCTAAAACGGTCATATATTTTGTCATCCGAGTCCGTGTGATGAGGACATCAATACCATTGTTACACCCACAGCCCCTCATCGCTATACATACTCGACTAATTACTAGAGCTCACAAGACGCCAACTAAATTACTGTGTACTTTCGCTTTCTTGGTAATGATTCTAATGTTCATGAGAATATGATGTCGCTTAAATTGGATACATTTGTTTTGCTTACAAATGAAGGGCCTAGCTTGGAGAAGGATGGACATTGGAGCAAGAACAAGCATGGAGATGATGGCATGCACAAGGGGGACAAGAATAGAGTTACAAGTGATGATTTCGTGGACTTTGAAGCCACCATAATGAGTGGATGAAGCCTTGGACGAAATATACAAGATGCCACTTCATAAATTTCTGCCCAGAGGCTATTCTAGGTGTCACATCACACTTATTATTGGGCCAGGCCCATGTAATTTCGAAATACATTAGTATAGGCTATTTTAGAGTCCGTATGTGGGAAACAAGAGATAGGGTTAGTTTTGACCCTCCACCAAGGGCCACGAAATTCTCCCTCTTCCTCCATATACACAGCCCTTAGGGCACCGCTAGACTTTGGGTTTTGTTTAGATCAAAAGTTCGCCATAGCTGCAACTTCGCATTTCATTTGTGTTCAACAACTGCATAAAGGGCCGCCAGTAACCCCACCTTGATCAATAAAGCTTTCATCTTATATTCGCATATCCGCATTGCAATCTCAGATTCTTGCTTGTTCTTCGCTTGTCGCAGGAAATAGACCTCGTGGTTAGGTTGATCGTCTCGGCCGGGTCAATAACCTCCGGAGTTGGTTTAGCGATTGTTATATGCGACGTCTCGCACGCCAGAGTCGGATCACAAAGTCGACTTCCACCAAAGCGAAATCCACCATCTCATCGAAAGACGGGACACCTTTGCCTCTATCAAGTGGTATCGATTTGTGTCGCTCGTGAGATTTTACAGCTTTTGGTAGTTTAGATCGAGTCTGCTCGTTTCATACCTATAGTCCACTAAAAAGCCAAAAAATTAGGGTTAGGTCATCATATCCCAACCAATCTGAAGTCTTTGCATAATCTTTTCTCGATTTGCGCTGTTGAATTTGGCGTTGCATCGTCGTGTCTAGTTGCTGGTCTTAGAGTCTAGTCTTTAGAGTTTCAGTTCTGGTCATAAGTTGTCAAATACCACACAAGACTATCATCGCCTCGCCATCTACCACCACCGCTTATCCGCCACCGCTCAACCAGATCCATATACCACCACCGCTGCCATATACCACCACCATATATCCACCACCAACTGTGTTCCTTGCATATTAGATTTGTTTTCGATCCATCTAATTTCCGATTCGTGTTTCCTTGTCTCGAGTAGGTTTTGGATTCCAAGAATCTTTGTCGCCCGAGAAGAGGTTGGTTTCAAAAAAAAAGACCGAAACCACTCTGCTTAGGGCCCAAAATTTTCCAAAACGCACGGACAAAAAAATTTTCCGCTATCCTATTTTTAGGTGTTTCTGCCGATTGAGACAGTCAGATAGAAAGTTTTTTGACCTGCTTCCAGTTTTTGGGTCCACGCGCAATAAAAAAAATTTTGGTCGAAAAATTTCGTGCCCATCCTATCAGTTTGACTGGAAGAGTTTTGAGACACTCGCCATTATAGTGATTTTTCGCAAAAAAAAGCAGCGAAAAAAACATGCTAAAAAAAGAGCGAAAAAAAATCAGAGTGTGCTCCTTCCTTGTTTATGTGCAAATACCGTGATTTTGTTAGTGTTCTAGGCTCGCCTCTAGCACGGTTCAGCCTAGACCAGCACAAGATCAGCCGTTGAGCGCTTATTCAACTTTGCATCTCTCGAATTGATTATTATTCAATTTTTTGCTACTATATTATAAGCCTTCCCAGCTCCACATACATCTACGCTGTATGCTTGATTCTCCTCGGTAATCGCTATAGCCAAGCTTTGAGAGTTTTGACTACACACCGGTTGCGATCACCGCCGCTGGGTAAGAAACTGTAAGAATTTGAGATTTGCTTGACGGTTTGTGATACACCACCACCACTTCTTAGTAGTCTCAGGGATCATATTCTGTGTGTTTCTATTTGCTGCTAACCATGGTAGGATCACGTCGATGAGACTGATTGGGAGAACCTCGACGAACAAACAGCTACATGATAAGTTTCAGCAAATGATGATTGGACAGTGCAAGACGTGGTAAACAGATTTGACGAGGCCATGGAGAAGATAGATGGCATTGAGAAGACGCTTGAAACAAAGCTTGATAGCAAGTTTGATGAATTGCTCGCAAGCTTTCCACAACCACCACCGCCTGCACCTATCGCACCTCCTCTCGCAACGACAAACAACCACGCCCCTTCCGAATCAGAAGATGGACGAGCTCAGCGGTTCCTATTGAGCCAGACAAAATTCGTGCCGCCATCACTGTTGGTGCTTTCTTGGCTCCTCGCCATCGCTGCTGGTGGTACCGAGGAGGATGATGAGTATGTGGACGATTATGAGGATGAGGTTGATCAACATCGTAACTATTGCAACCACCAAAGCACCACAACCACCAGGTCGTCCACATGCAAATAATGGCAATATTAGGGCTCCTCAGTACGTAGATCATGACCATCTCCCTAAACCTGAAATTGAATATTCCACCATTTGAGGGTAGATATGTTCCTGATATATCTTACTTGGGAGTTAGAAACTGAACAACGATTTACATGTTTACAATATCCCGAGGAGAGACGTGTTCCTCGCTGCTGTTTGTGCTTTCACTAGCTTTGTATGTGTTTGGTGGTCTCAACATTGTAGATTATATCCCGCTCCAGCTACTTGGGCTGCTTTGAAAACTGCTATATGCATCAAGGGTTCCACCATATTATCAACGTGAATTACTTCAAAAATTGCAGCGCTTAAGACAAGGAAAAACTCTCAGAAGAATATTATCGTGAATTACAAACTGGCTTGATTAGATGTGGTATTGTTGAGGAGAATGAAGCTATGCTTGCACGTTTTCTGGTGGATTAAATAGAGAGATTCGCACCATTCTAGACTATAAGGATTATAATAATATCACTGCTTATTCCATCTTGCTTGTAAAGTTGAACGTGAAGTGCAGGATCGATGTGCATTGGCGCCGCACTAACTTTTCTCGCAGGTCGACCTTCATCATGGACACCACGCGCATCATCTACTTCCACCGCACTATCACCTCCTTCAAAGCCACCTCCAACCGTGATACAAGAAAGCAGGCACAACCACCACTATCTCGCCAAGAGCACACTCTGCGGGCCAAGACAGAGCTCTTCTTCTTCCATGGCGCCAACAGAGCACACAAGGATATTATTTGTCGTCGCTCTAAGGGAAGAGGACATTTATGCAGAGAATGCAAATCTCAGCGGTGATGATTGCTACCGAGGATGGTGGGTATGAGTCCGCTTAGTGACTATGATGAGGAGACTTTGGCTCTTATTACACATGAGGAACACGGTGGAGATGATTCTGATCATGAGACACAATACATGGTCACCAAGATGCCGCAGTATGAATGTTTAGTCGCTCAACGTGTTTTGAGTGTGCAGGTTACACAAGCTGAGCAAAATCAGAGGCATAATTTGTTCCATACAAAGGAGTTGTGAAGGAACGCTCTATTCAAGGCCATCATAGATGGAGGGAGCTGCAAATAACTTGGCTAGCATGGAGATGGTGGAGAAGCTATCTCTCACCACAAGACCACATCCACATCCTTACTACATCCAATGGTTCAACAACAGCTGCAAGGTGAAGGTAACACGACTGCTCGTGTGCATTTTAGTATCTCTACATATGCTGATTATGTTGATTGTGATGTGGTACCTATGCAAGCATGTTCCTTGTTACTTGGTAGACCATGGCAATTTGATAAAAATTTCTGACACCATGGTAGAAACAATCAAGATACTCTTGTTCATAAGGATAAAAATATTACTTTGCTTCCTATGACTCCCGAGTCCATTTTGAAAGATGATATTAATAGAGCTAATAAAGCAAAACAGAGAAAAATAAGAGTGAAAATCAGATTGTGGCAAAAGAATTTGAGCAATACATGAAGCCCAATAATAAACCATCTACCGCTGCTTCTGAAATTAAATTGAAAAGTGCATGTTTACTTGCCACCAAATCTGATATTGATGAGCTAGATTTTAGCAAATCTATTTGCTATGCTTTTGTGTGCAAAGAGGCATTATTTTCATTCGAGGACGGTTTTCTTCTCTTGCCCCCCGCTGTCACTAACATTTTGCAGGAGTTCGCCATGTCTTTCCACAAGACGTACACGGGATTACCACCTATTCGAGGGATTGAGCATCAAATTGACTTAATTCCCGTGCATCATTACCCAACCGCGCACCATACCGCACCAATCCGCAGAGGAGACGAAGGAGATTATGCGCCAAGCATGTGAGCTGCTCGACAAAGGTTATATACGCCAATCCCTTAGTCCTTGTGCTTGCTCCTATTATTCTAGTGCCGAAAAAGGATACGCCACGATGTGTGTTGATTGTAGAGGCAGCAATAATATTACTAT
>JAHHZJ010007928.1:0-17193 GCA_021437245.1 Aegilops speltoides | reverse complement strand
GACCCCAAAACAAGGAGTAATAGTCCACGAAACGTGGCGTAATCGGCAAAACTGCGAAAGTTAATGACCGACACGAAGCGCACCTTGGGTTCGCTAATCATGGAAATCACCCGACCCCAAAACAGTGAAGAATAGTCCACGAAACGGGCCGAATCGCCAAAATCATGAAGTGTTGATGACCGACACGTAAGCGCACCTTGGGGTTCGCCAATCATTTAAATCACCCGGACCCAAAAACAAAGGAGTAATAGTCCATGAACGGGCCGAATCGCCAAAATCATGAAAGTGTTGATGACCGACACGTAAGCGCACCTTGGGGTTCGTCAATCGTGGAAATCACTCTGGGACCCAAAAACAGTGAGTAATTGTCCACGAAACGGGCCAGAATCGACCAAAACTGTGAGTGTTGACGACCGACACGTAAGTGCACCCTAGGGTTCGTCAATCGTGGAAATCACTCCGGGACCCCAAAACAGTGACTAATAGTCCATGAACGGGCCGAATCGCCGTAATCGTGAGTGTTCATGACCGACATGTAACCGCACTCGGTTCGGCAATCGGGAAATCACCGAGACCCCAAAACAAAGGAGTAATAGTCCACTAAACAGATCGAATCGCCAAAATCGTGAGTTGATGACCAACACGTAAGCACATCCGGGGTTCGCCAATCGTGGAAATCACCCGCCCCAAAAAAAGGAGTAATGGTCCACGAACGGGCCGAATCGCCAAAACTGCGAGTGTTGATGACCGACACGTAAGCGCACTTTGGGGTTCTTCAATCATGGAAATCACACCGACCCAAAAAAAAGGAGTAATAGTCCACGAACGCGCTTAATCGCCAAACTGTGAGTGTTGATGACCGACATGTAAGCGCACTTTGGGTTCGCTAATCATGGAAATCACCCGACCCCAAAACAAAGGAGTAATAGTCCATGAACGGGCCGAATCGCCAAAACTGCTAGTGTTGATAACCGACACGTAAGCGCACTTTGGGTTCGCCACTCATGGAAATCACCCGGACCCAAAACAAAGGAGTAATAGTCCATGAACGGGCCGAATCGCCAAAACTGTGAGTGTTGATGACCGACATGTAAGCGCACTTGGGTTCGCTAATCATGGAAATCACCCGGACCCCAAAACAGTGAGTAATAGTCCATGAAACGGGCCGAATCGACTAAAATCGCGAAAGTGTTGATAACCAACACGTAAGCGCACTTTGGGTTCGCTACCATGGAAATCACCCGGACCCCAAAACAAAGGAGTAATAGTCCATGAACGGGCCGAATCGCCAAATCGCGAAAGTGTTGATGACCGACACGTAAGCGCACTTTGGGTTCGCTAATCGTGGAAATCACCCGGACGCAAAACAGCCAAGAATAGTCCACGAAACGGGCCGAATCGCCAAAACTGTGAGTGTTGACGACCAACACGTAATCGCACCATGGGGTTCGCTAATCATGGAAATCACCCGGACCCCAAAACAAAGGAGTAATAGTCCATGAATGGGCCGAATCGCCAAAACCGCAAGTGTTGATGACCGACACGTAAGCGCACTTTTGGGTTCGCTAATCGTGGAAATCAACCAGACCCCAAAACAATCGCAATAGTCCACGAAACGGGCCAGAATCGCCAAAATCGCGAAAGTGTTGATTACCGACACGAAGCGCACCTTGGGTTCGCCAATCATTTAAATCACCCGGACCCAAAAACAAAGGAGTAATAGTCCATGAACGGGCCAGAATCGCCAAAATCGCGAAAGTGTTGACGACCGACACGTAAGCGCACCTTGGGTTCGCTAATCGTGGAAATCACCGGGACCCAAAAAAGGAGTAATTGTCCACTAAACGGGCCGAATCAGCCAAAACCGTGAGTGTTGACGATCGACACATAAGCGCACCTTGCGTTCGCCAATCGTGGAAATCACCCGGACCCCAAAACAGTAAGTAATAGTCCATGAACGGGCCGAATCGCCAAAATCGCGAAAGTGTTGATGACCGACACATAAGCGCACTTTGGGGTTCGCTAATCGTGGAAATCACCCGACCCCAAAACAAAGGACTAATAGTCCATGAACGGGCCGTAATCGCCGTAATCGTGAGTGTTCATGACCGACATGTAACCGCACCCCGGGGTTCGTCAATCGTGGAAATCACTCTGAGACCCCAAAACAGTGAGTAATAGTCCACGAAACAGGATCGAATCGGCCAAAACTGTGAGTTGATGACCAACACGTAAGCACATCCGGGGTTCGCTAATCGGGAAATCACCCGCCCCAAAACAAAGGAGTAATGGTCCATGAACGGGCCAGAATCGCCAAAATCATGAAAAGTTGATGACCGACACGTAAGCGCACCTTGGGGTTCTTCAATCATGGAAATCACACCGACCCAAAACAGTGTGTAATAGTCCACGAACGCGCGTAATCGGCCAAAACTGTGAGTGTTGATGACCGACATGTAAGCGCACTTTGGGGTTCGCCAATCATGGAAATCACCCGGACCCCAAAACAAAGTGAGTAATAGTCCATGAAACGGGCCGAATCGACCAAAATCGCGAAAGTGTTGATAACCGACACGTAAGCGCACTTGGGGTTCGCACTCATGGAAATCACCCGACCCCAAAAGAGTGAGTAATAGTCCATGAACGGGCCAGAATCGCCAAAATCTGCGAAAAGTTGATGACCGACACGTAAGCGCACTTTGGGTTCGCTAATCGTGGAAATCACCCGGACCCAAAACAGTCAAGAATAGTCCACTAAACGGGCCGTAATCGCCAAAACTGTGAGTGTTGATGACCAACACGAAGCGCACCATGGGGTTCGCTAATCATGGAAATCACCCGGACCCCAAAACAGTGAGTAATAGTCCATGAATGGGCCAGAATCGCCAAAATCGCGAGTGTTGACGACCGACACGTAAGCGCACCTTGGGGTTCGCCAATCGGGAAATCAACCAGACCCCAAAACAGTGAAGAATAGTTCACGAACGGGCCGAATCGCCAAAATCGCGATTGTTGATGACCGACACGTAAGCGCACTTTGGGTTCGCCAATCGTGGAAATCACCCGCGACGCCAAAACAGTGAGTAATAGTCCATGAAACGGGCCGAATCGCCAAATCGTGAGTGTTGACGACCGACACGTAAGCGCACTTCGGTTCGCCAATCGTGGAAATCACCGAGACCCCAAAACAAAGGAGTAATAGCCACTAAACAGATAGAATCGCCAAAACTGTGAGTTGATGACCAACACGTAAGCACATCTGGGTTCGCCAATCGTGGAAATCACCCGACCCCAAAATAGTGAGTAATAGTCCACGAACGCGCGAATCGCCAAAACTATGAGTGTTGATGACCGACACGAAGCGCACCTTGGGGTTCGCCACTCATGGAAATCACCCGACCCCAAAACAGTGAATAATAGTCCACGAAACGGGCGTAATCGCCAAAACGCGAAAGTGTTAATGACCGACACGTAAGCGCACCTTGGGGTTCGCTAATCATGGAAATCACCCGACCCCAAAACAGTGAGAATAGTCCGCGAACGGGCCGAATCGCCAAAATCTGCGAAAAGTTGATGACCGACACGAAGCGCACTCTTGGGTTCGCCAATCATTTAAATCACCCGGACCCAAAAACAGGAGTAATAGTCCATGAAACGGGCCAGAATCGCTAAAATCGCGAAAAGTGTGATGAACAACACATAAGCGCACTTGGGGTTCGCTAATCGTGGAAATCACCGGGACCCAAAAACAGTGAGTAATTGTCCAAGAAACGGGCCAGAATCGGCCAAAACTGTGAGTGTTGACGACCGACACGTAAGCGCACTTTGGGTTCGCCAATCATGGAAATCACCCGACCCCAAAACAGTAAGTAATAGTCCATGAACGGGCCGAATCGCCAAAATCGCGAAAGTGTTGACGACCGACACGAAGCGCACTTTGGGTTCGCAATCGTGGAAATCACCCGACCCCAAAACAAAGGAGTAATAGTCCATGAACGGGCCGTAATCGCCGTAATCGTGAGTGTTCATGACCGACATGTAACCGCACCGGGGTTCGCTAATCGTGGAAATCACCGAGACCCCAAAACAAAGGAGTAATAGTCCACGTAAACAGATCGAATCGCCAAAACCGTGAGTTGATCACCAACACGTAAGCACATCTGGGGTTCAAAATCGTGGAAATCACCGAGACCCCAAAACAAAGAGTAATAGTCCACGAACGGGCCGAATCGCCAAAATCGCGAAAAGTTGATGACCGACACGTAAGCGCACTTTGGGGTTCGCCAATCGTGGAAATCACCCGGACCCCAAAACAGTGAGTAATTGTCCATGAACGGGCCAATCGCCAAAACCGTGGAGTGTTGATGACCGACACGAAGCGCACTTGGGGTTCGCCACCATGGAAATCACCCGACCCCAAAACAGTGAGTAATAGTCCACGAACGGGCGAATCGCCAAAATCGCGAAAGTGTTAATGACCGACACGTAAGCGCACCTTGGGGTTCGCTAATCATGGAAATCACCCGACCCCAAAACAGTCAAGAATAGTCCATGAATTGGGCCGAATCGCCAAAATCTGCGAAAGTGTTGATGACCGACACGTAAGCGCACTTTGGGTTGGTCAATCGTGAAATCACCGACCCAAAAAAAGTGAGTAATAGTCCACTAAACGGGCCGAATCGCCAAAATCGTGAGTGTTGACGACCGACACGTAAGCGCACTTGGGGTTCGCCAATCGTGGAAATCACCCAGACCCCAAAACAACAAGAATAGTCCACGAACGGGCCGAATCGCCAAAACTGTGAGTGTTGATGACCGACACGTAAGCGCACTTTGGGGTTCGCTAATCGTGGAAATCACCCAGACCCCAAAACAGTGAGTAATAGTCCATGAAACGGGCCGAATCGCCGTAACTGTGAGTGTTGACGACCGACACGTAAGCGCACTTCGGTTCGCCAATCGTGGAAATCACCGAGACCCCAAAACAAAGAGTAATAGTCCACGAAACAGATAGAATCGCCAAAACCGTGAGTTGATGACCAACACGTAAGCACATCCGGGGTTCGCTAATCATGGAAATCACCCGGACCCCAAAACAAGGAGTAATAGTCCACGAACGCGCTTAATCGCCAAAACTGTGAGTGTTGATGACCGACACGAAGCGCACCTTGGGGTTCGCCACCATGGAAATCACCCGACCCCAAAACAGTGAGTAATAGTCCACGAACGGGCGTAATCGCCAAAACAGCGAAAGTGTTAATGACCGACACGTAAGCGCACTTTGGGGTTCGCCAATCATGGAAATCACCCGGACCCCAAAACAAAGGAGTAATAGTCCACGAAACGGGCCAGAATCGCCAAAATCGCGAAAGTGTTGATGACCGACACGAAGCGCACTTTGGGGTTCGCAATCATTTAAATCACCCGGACCCAAAACAACAAGAATAGTCCATGAATTGGGCCAGAATCGCCAAAATCGCGAAAAGTTGATGACCGGCACGAAGCGCACTTTGGGTTGGTCAATCGTGGAAATCACTCGACCCAAAAACAAGGAGTAATAGTTCACTAAACGGGCCAGAATCGCCAAAATTGTGAGTGTTGACGATCGACACGTAAGCGCACTTTGGGGTTCGCTAATCGTGGAAATCACCCAGACCCCAAAACAGTCAGAATAGTCCACGAACGGGCCGAATCGCCAAAATCGCGAAAGTGTTGATGACCGACACGAAGCGCACCTTTGGGTTCGCTAATCGTGGAAATCACCCAGACCCCAAAACAGTGAGTAATAGTCCATGAACGGGCCGAATCGCCGTAATCGTGAGTGTTGATGACCGACACGTAAGCGCACCCCGGGGTTCGTCAATCGTGGAAATCACTCTGAGACCCCAAAACAGTGAGTAATAGTCCACGAAACAGGATAGAATCGGCCAAAACTGTGAGTTGATGACCAACACGTAAGCACATCTGGGGGTTCGTCAATCGTGGAAATCACTCCGGGACCCCAAAACAGTGAGTAATAGTCCACGAAACGTGCCAGAATCGGCCAAAACTGTGAGTGTTGATGACCGACACGTAAGCGCACCTTGGGGTTCGTCACTCATGGAAATCACTCCGGGACCCCAAAACAGTGAGTAATAGTCCACGAAACGTGGCAGAATCGGCCAAAACTGCGAGTGTTAATGACCGACACGTAAGCGCACCTTGGGGTTCGTCAATCATGGAAATCACTCCGGGACCCCAAAACAGTCAGTAATAGTCCACTAAACGGGCCGAATCGCAAAATCATGAAAGTGTTGATGACCGACACGTAAGCGCACCTTGGGGTTCGTCAATCGTGGAAATCACTCCGGGACCCAAAAACAGTCAGTAATAGTCCACGAAATGGGCCAGAATCGGCCAAAACTGTGAGTGTTGATGACCAACACGTAAGCGCACCATGGGGTTGTTGACATCGGATTTTGGCAAGGTACAAAAGGCAAGTAAGATGGCCTCAAGTAAAAGAGTTTTCGGCATGCAAAGTTTCAGGTCGCCGAGTGGAATAACTTTGATGTTTAGCTTATCTCCATTCGACCTTATCTCGTGGCCAAGTTGTACCCGAGTGACAAAATTCAACATTCCGAGTGGTTTTCGCCGACCAT
Source organism: Aegilops speltoides (assembly GCA_021437245.1). Taxonomy (NCBI): domain Eukaryota; kingdom Viridiplantae; phylum Streptophyta; class Magnoliopsida; order Poales; family Poaceae; genus Aegilops; species Aegilops speltoides. The sequence goes on along the minus strand of JAHHZJ010007928.1, from coordinate 10,555 downwards.
GCCTTCAAGACGACCTCGGATGAAGGAGTACTCTAAAGGAATTGTCTTCGCCTCGTCCGACAATCAATTTTGATATATAAATCATCTCAATCCGAGTTCATATGCAAAAGTTAGAGGCAATACACTGCAGGCTGAAGCTGAGTGGAAATCAAGCGCAAAGTACCGACGCCATGTCTGATGGGTCGCGCGAGCAATTAGCCCCTTAAGAAGTCCTTGAATCGAAAACCTTCAACATGAAAAAGTTTCGCCTCGTCGAGCCGATCGATTTTCATATAAAATTCGCCTCAACCGAGGTCGATGCAACCTGGAGAGGCAAATCAAGATCAGGCTATGTTTTTGGTCGAGTGAAAACTCACCGTCGAGTGAAAACCTACCGATCGAGTCACCGGTCGAGGAAAACCTACCGATCGAGTCCAAGGTCGAGTGGAAACCTACCGATCGAGTCACCGGTCGAGTGAAAACTCACCGATCGAGTCCAAGGACGAGTGGAAACCTACCGATCGAAAGTCACCGGTCGAGTGGAAACTTACCGATCGAGTCTCCTACGAAAGTGAAAACCTACCGATCGAGTCCAAGGTCGAGTGAAACCTACCGATCGAGTAAAAGGTCGAGTGAAAGCCTACCGATCGAAAGTAAAAGATTGTCTTCCGAGGAAAATATAGTCATCCGAGTGAAAAGTCCAATGACCATCCGAAAGTGAAAGACTCTAATATCCGAGTGGATGAGCTCAAACCGAGTGAAACTGAACATGTGCCCAAAAGTTTATCAAGATGATCTCGGATGAAGAAGTGTTCAATACAGAAGTTGTGCGATCGTCAAGACGGTAAACTTTGCTTTTGGAGTCATCGCCATCAGAGATAGTATATGGCCTGCAAATTCATTACAAGACTCGGATGATTCAGTCTACCGCAAGACCGAGTCCGACCGAAGGTAAAGATGACCTCGAAAAGTGTTCAAGATGGCCTTATTTGAAAAAGTGATCAACATGAGAGTTGTTCAGATCGCCGAGGCGCACAAGTTTGGTATTTGGGCCATCTTGATCGGAGGTCATATGGAGGCTCGGCGGCCTGCACAAGGAGGAAGACAGAAGTTGGGCCAGATTCAGACTGAATCCGAAAGTTGAATAAAACTAGGACTCTAGGACGCGAATTGATGTAATTTTTCTTGTAAGGAAAGCCTAGATGAATCCTTTACTTGTACGGGAAGTCCAGCCGCCTTTATATATGTTAGGTGACGGCCGATTGAACAACACACAATCGAACAAATCAATATACTACTTTTTCCCCGCCTACTTTTATCTCTCCACCGCTTTTCTCTCTCGCTCTTCGCTGTTCTTCGTGTTTGAGGGCTGCGAATCTCGAGGCTCTAGGGCGAGCGAATCGACCTAGGGCAACCCATAGTCGCCAGCACCTCGACGGGCTCTCTCCCGGGAGTGGGGTTCGGTTCAGAAAAGCGCCACCGATCGCCTTGGCGATCGCTTGTCGGTCGGGTCTCCTTCGACGTGAGCTGCGTGCATCACCCCGCGCCGAGGGTACACGGACGGTTCGTGTGTCAACACACTTTTGGCGACTACTGGGGACCAAGATCGATCATCATCATCCACCATGTCCGATCTTCCCAAGCCATCCGAGGTAGACGCCGATAACATAATTAAGCCCAGCCTTGATGAGATATCGCCGATCATCGCCAAGTCTATGAGGAGTACAAGAAGGCGCTGAAGAGAAGGATTTGCAGGAGTTCCTTGCAAAGTTCAAGAAGGATCGCCAAGGCAACATCACCCGATTGAAGAAATCAAGTTCCTCCTCTTCAAGCCGAAAGCAGTTAAACCTCTCAGTAGTACTACCTTTTCTCCCGAGCAAAGGCTGAGATTGAAAGTCGATTGCTGATGGTAACAATCTAGTCTATCAAACTTTCATTGAAAATACTAATGCTCGTAAGAATACATCTCAATCGACTAGTGGTAATGATGGTGTAGCTGCTAGTGTGCAAAACCCTAACTGCTTTTATTTATCTCATCGGCGCCCCGCGCCGATGACTTATTATCCTACCCAAACAAATCAGATTGTGGCTGCACCCATTAATCCTATTATAGCATGCCAGGTTCGTGGTGACGCCAACCAAACCCTACCTACAGCTACAACCACTGACCACTAGCAAATTATGGGTCGACATACCGCCACAATTCCTACCTACAGCTAGTAACCCTACTCCTCCTATGCCATCGCCACAAGCTTCATCGTCCCACTATGGATGATGGTTTAGCTAATCTTAGAGAGGAGATGGCTAAGATGCTTCGAGAGAATTTTGAGTTGAGTTACCTCGAATCGGATTTACCAAAAGCCGCACTTTGAGTACTTTGATGCTATCCAAAGGCCTCCGTGATATAAAATTCCAGATTTTGTTAAGTTCAATGGAGAGGGCACAAAACCACATGGGAGCATGTTAGTCAATACTTAGCACAATTGGGTGAGGCAGGCTCATTGAATGAATTGAAAGTGCGCTTATTTCCTTTGTCATTAATCGTACCGCATTTTCATGGTTTTCTTTACCACATGGTTCCATTCGAGTTTGGTCGCAGCTAGAGCAGAAATTTCATGATCACTTTTATAGCGGCGATAATGAACTCAAGTTATCACATCTAACATCGGTTAAGCAGAAGTATGATGAATCGGTCTCCGATTACGCCAAGAGATTCAGAGAAACGAAAAACCGTGTTTTAGTTTGGTGATAACCGAGAGAGACTTGGCGCACTCTAGTGCTGAGTGGTTTGAGAACTACCATTAGAGAAAAGCTAGAAGGCTATGAGTTTTTAATATCAACCAAGTCTTACAAAGGGCTTTGGCTCAGAAAGCCAAGCAAAGATCTCAAAGAAGTGCATAGATACAAACCGATCGACCAAAGATGAATATGGTGGAATATGATAGTGATCACTCTGACGACGAGGGTGATATTTTTGTTATCAATTTGTTTGGCCATCAAGGCCAAACCCTTTACTTGTAATGATCTCAAACCGATTCATAAGAATCGTGATGAAGAGATGAAGTTTACTTTAACATTGCTAAGTGTGATAAAATATTTGATGCTTTGCTACAGTGCTAAGATTATTAGAATATCTCATACTTTACCGCCGCTTGAAGAGCTGAAACGGCGGCTTATTGCAAGTATCATAACTCTTTTCTCATGCTACTAATGATTGCAATGTTTTTCGACGACAGATACAATCGCCATTAATGATGGACGATTGAACTTTTCTGAGATGCAAATTGATAAACAGCCCTTTCCAATGAACACCATGGATTTAGAAGGGAAGAAGCTGCTCATTCGGCCGGAGGTAGCCGAATCTGCTAATAAAGCTAATGTCATTGTTGGTGAGCCCAGGAAAGACAAGGAGGGCGACAAGGTCTTGGGGAGACATGTTGTGCTTGATAAGCAACCCGTGGCAAGGAAGTAATCAAGATCACCATCAAGAATCCTATACTGGGGCAAACACAAAAAGCAGACACTCGAGTTAAATTTGTCAAGCCCAAGAGTCCGGTTGGCAAATGGAAGAGAAATGAAGCTAAAGTGCAACGCAAGCGGATCAAGCCAACTTTGATATGTTGCTATCCAAATATGCTAATCAATCGGCTGGTCCCAGCTCTAACCAGCCATCACACTTGAAGCGACCAAGGTCACCATCGATGATATGTTTAGTCGGTATGCAAAACCGAGGACCAAGGGCACTATTTCCGTAAGAGCAGAGGCAATTTGTGGAATCGACTTGATTACTCATAGAATGGCCGATCAACATTGGTAACTATCACCGGCTGGTCAACACATGCGACCGAAAGTGGAAACTATCCTAGTGTAAGAATGTACCTGTGGAAGCTATCCAAGTGAAAAATGTGGTCAAGTGGATTCCATCCGAGTGACATCAATCCGAGTGGATTCCATCCAAGTAAAAAGGTGCGCTCAATGGAAATTTTATGCATCCGAAAGTCGAAAAGAATGGCGGTTAAGTCACCAAGTGTTGCAGCAGTTGAGTCGGGAAAAGGCAAGGAGAAAATGGATTCGACTCACTTATCTTGGGCAATCAAACATTCCCATACAGCAGCCGACTGCATAATCACTCAACCGAGCCGACATTTCTATCGCGCCAAAGCACTCGCTAATGACCATGAAGCAAGCACCAGCCAGGTAAAGGTGAGAGATGCTAAATACACTGACCAAAGTGGTGTCCTCCAGGCTAACAAAGACACGTAAGAGGAAACTACAGAGGTTAAGGAGTCAAGAGATGGCGGAGCAGAGGCCGAGAAGCAAAGGGATAAGTTGTTCAATGACACTCGCCCATGGCTCCAAAGAAACAAGTGTGGAGGCCAAAACAAATACAAGATACATCAGCTTCTACATTTATCGCAGAAGTGCCTACACCACCCAAAGAGGACGATATGACAACTATTACATCGCTCATGACACTTCTTACTTCTCCTTCACTCGACCAGATTTCAGAATCGGTCGATCCACTTGAAGAAGAGGTTGATATGTTGGACTATGAGTCTACGCCGGTTCATGAAGGTATGGATATCAATATGGTGTATTACTTACCTGCTGAGTTTCGTGCTGTAGATGAGGAAGGGGAAGTGGCTCAGCTGGATTTTGGCCCTAAAAACGCAATATTCGAGAAGCCAAAAGAACCAGTAACACATTTGAAACCGCTTGTATCTCGTGAGGTCATATCAATGGATCGCCACTTAGTCGAATGCTTATTGATGGTGGTGCTGTGGTAAATCTTATGCCCTATTCGGTCTTCAAGAAATTGGGTTTGCCTGATGAAGAATTGATCAAGACCAATATGGTGCTCAACGGGTTTGAAGGCAAAGAGAAAACTGAAGCCAAAGGTGTAATGTATGTGGAGCTTACAATGAAGCAAAACTTTGGCCAACGATTCTTTGTCGCCGAGGTGCAAGGTAACTACAACGCCATACAAGGCCGTGATTGGGTTCATGCAAACCAAGGCGCCATCCACTATGCACCAGTTTTTGATTCAAGGGTTGATGATGAAGTGGAAGTCATTCATGCGGATAACTCGCCTGTGTTGCTTTGGCCGATGCATCGGTGGATTGGCAACATCCCAATGCTACTTGCTTGACGGACGGATTTGTCGAGTTTGATTTTCTCAAGCGACTAAGAATGGTTTTGTGCCCGTGTCTTTAAAGCCGATCAATGCAATCGCTCCAAGGTATGATATGTTTAAATGGATCCTAATTCGAGTGGTTACAAAACGCCTTTGCAAAATATCGTCCAATGAGAACGATATGTATGAGTCTATCGAGGAGTTGGATGACATGGATAAACTTGGACAAGGTTTTACATCGGCCGATCCGTTAGAAGAGGTAGATATCGGAGACGGATCACCAATGACCAACATTTATAAACAAAAATTTGAAAGCCGATTGTAAAGCTAAATTAATCGAGCTATTGAAAGAATATGTTTGTTGCTTTGCATGGGAATATCATGAGATGCCAGGTTGAGCCGAGAGCTAGTGGAGCATCGGTTGCCTATAAAGGCCGGTTTTAGACCTTATAAACAATGCCGTAAAGTTTAATCCAAAACATATGACCGGATCAAGGAAGAGATCGGTCGATCGCTTGAAGCTAAATTCATTCGACCTTGCAGTATGCCGAGTGGATTTCTAACATTGTCCCAAAGGAGAAGAAGGATCCGCAAGTTGATAGTGTGCATTGACTTCAGAGATGTGAATAGGGCTACACCCAAAGATGAGTATCCCATGCCAATAGCCGATATGCTTATTAATGATGCTTCGGACATAAGGTTATTAGCTTTCTAGATGGTAATGCCGGATACAATCAAATTTTTATGGTCAAGAAGACATGTACAAAACAGCTCCGATGTCCTCGTTTCCTTGGTTTATTCGAGTGGACAAGTGATGACATTCGGATTGAAAATGTCAGCCACATATCGAGGGCTATGAATTTGATTTTCATGATTTACTCGGTGTCATACTTGAAGTTTATATTGATGATATTGTTGTCAAATCGATGCTTTTGAATCTCACTTGGCCGATTTGGCGCTTAGCTTTTGAAAGAATGAAAAGTATGGACTGAAGATGAACTTTGAAGTGTGCATTCGCGCGGTCACCGGCAAATTTTTGGGTTTCATTATTCATGAAGATGGCATCAAATCGATCCCAAAAGATAGAAGCCATACAGAAAGTGGAGGCTCCAACATGCAAAAGAGATATGCAAAAGTTCCTTGGCAAGGTCAATTATTTGAGAAGGTTCATAGCTAACTGTCAGGAAAGTTGATGCATTTACTCCTATCCTTCGTTAAAGAATGATGTTGATTTCACTTGGGGGCAAAACAGCAAGAAGCTTTTGATATGATCAAGAATTATTTGTGCACTCCTCCGTGATGAAAGCACCCAAGCATAGAGAGCCTTTAAACTTTATATCGCAGCAGAGGAAGGTGTTATTGGTGCTGTTTTGACTCAAGATATCAAGGAAAAGAGCATGCCATTACATATTTGAGCAGACGCTTATTGACGCCGAGACAAGGTATACATTTATTGAAAACTGTGTTTATGCTTATATTACACTTGCACAAAGTTGAGACATTACCTAGTGCCGAGTACTTGTGTAGTAGCTTGTCAAACCGATGTCATTAAGTACATAAAGTATAGGCCAATTTTAGTGGTAGAATTGGCAAGTGGGCTTATGCTCGATTGAGTATGATTTGGCTTATGAATCTCTAAAATCCATGAAAGGCCAAATTGTTGCTAATTTCATTGTTGAACATCGGATTAATGACAAGCATGATGTTGATATGAACCTTGTTTCATTAGTACCATGGAGATTGTACTTTGATGGTTCAGTTTGTAGCAATGGCCAAGGTGTTGGTATTGTTTATATATCTCCTCATGGTGCTGTTTTTGAAGCCTCATGCCGCTTAGAATATTTTTGCAATAAACAATCGTCAATATGAAGCATTGTTATTCGGTCTAGAGATGTTACTTGCTATAGGTGTTACACATATTGAGGCTTACGGTGATTCGTTACTAGTGGTGCAGCAAATATCCAAAGTCTTTCAAAGGTTTGGACGAATCACTTAATGTTTACCTTGATAGATGTCTAGATATAATTTCTACTTTGGATTGTTTTAGCATTGCACATATATCTAGACATGACAATTGAAAGCAAATGAGTTGGCACAGCAAGCATCCGGATATCATGTTGATCATGGCATGTTTCATATTTCTCAAAGTCCGATGTCTTGTCTTGCTAATATGGGAGAGACCGAACCTGAACCCACCGATTCGGTCATTAACAAAAAATCTAGTGCAGATGACAATTCGATCGAGGAAGCCCATTGTTGCTTACTTGCGCAATCCGAGGAAAGGGTGACAGGGCTGTTCGGCGATGGCTTTTAAATATACTATAAGGGATGATGACCTTTATCACGTAACAGTTGATGATGTTCTTTAAAATGCTTGATGAGGACCAAGCAAGAGTTGCTATGGAGAGGTACATGAGGGCATTTGTGGTACTCACCAATGGCTCCTAAGATGAAATGGTTATTACGACGCGGCTGGATTTTATTGGCCGACTATGATTAATGATTGCTTCAGATATTATAAAGGTGTGAAGCTTGTCAAAAGTTTGGTGATATTCAATTGGCTCCTGCTGCTATGTTACATCCTATTATCAAACCGTGGCCTTTCAGAGGTTGGGGTTTAGATTTCATTGGACAAATCCACCCATCTTCCTCAAAAGGGCATCGGTTCAGATTGGTGGCAACCGATTATTTCACTAAATGGTCTCAAGCAAGACTCTCTCAAGAACATGACACATACGGAGGTAATTCGATTTATAACCGAACACATTATTCATAGATTCGGTATTCCTCAAACGTTAACTACAGATCAAGGTTCATCTTTTATGTCACACCAAGTCGAGAGTTTGCCAATCGTATAATATAAAGTTGCTCAATTCTCCATATTATGCCCAAGCTAATGGACAAGCTGAGTCTAGCAATAAAATTCTAATCAAGCTCATCAAGAAGAAGATTAAGGACAATCCGAGGAGATGGCATGAGCTGTTGTCTGAAGCTTTATGGGCACATAGAATTTCAAGGCATGGTGCTACGAAGGTAACTCCATATGAGCTAGTATATGGTCAAGAGGCTGTTTTACCAAAGGAAGTAAATTTGAATGCTTTGAGAATAGCCAAACAAAATGAGTTATCGGCAATGACTTTTTATAACTTGATGATGGACAATATTGATGAAGTTGCCGATAAACGCTTGGTTGCTTTGGAGTCCATAGAGAGACAAGTTGAGGGTTGCAAGAGCTACAATAAGAAAGTTAAGTTGAAGCATTTCAAGTTGGTGAACTCGTCTGAAAGTGATTCTGCCGATTGGTTCAAGAGATAGAAAATTCGGGAAGTGGTCTCCAAGTTGGGAAGGTCCTTTAGGATTACAAGAGTTGTTCCCGGAAATTCATATTTGGTGGAATCAATACAAGGGGCATTGTTACCCCGAGCTCTCAACGGAAAATATTTGAAGAAGTACCACCCGAGTGTGTGGCAGGAAACCTGAGTAGGCAATGGCCGATATACGATTATCGCCCTTAGCACAAACATGTCCGATACATAATTATCGCCCTGAGGAAAATAAATGGCCGATGGAGTGTTGACATCGCCCTTAGAACAAACACTGCAGTATATTATTTTTTCGCCGCAAGCTTTGCCGAAAAACAGGGGGCATGTGTCGACATCGGATTTTGGCAAGGTACAAAAGGCAAGTAAGATGGCCTCAAGTAAAAGAGTTTTCGCATGCAAAGTTTCAGGTCGCCGAGTGGAATAACTTTGATGTTTAGCTTATCTCCATTCGACCTTATCTCGTGGCAAGTTGTACCCGAAAGTGACAAAATTCAACATTCCGAGTGGTTTTCGCCGACCATGCCTTCAAGACGACCTCGATGAAGGAGTACTCTAAAGGAATTGTCTTCGCCTCGTCGGGACAATCGATTTTGATATATAAATCATCTCAATCCGAAGTTCATATGCAAAAGTTAGAGGCAATACACTGCAGGCTGAAGCCGAGTGGAAATCAAGCGCAAAGTACCGACGCCATGTCTGATGGGTCGCGCGAGCAATTAGCCCTTAAGAAGTCCTTGAATCGAAAAACCTTCAACATGAAAAAGTTTTGTCTCGCCGAGCCGATCGATTTTCATATAAAATTCGTCTCAATCCGAGGTCGATGCAACCTGGAGAGGCAAATCAAGATCAGGCTATGTTTTGGTCGAGTGAAAACTCACCGTCGAGTGAAAACCTACCGATCGAGTCACCGGTCGAGTGAAAACCTACCGATCGAGTCCAAGGTCGAGTGGAAACCTACCGATCGAGTCACCGGTCGAGTGAAAACCACCGATCGAGTCCAAGGACGAGTGGAAACCACCGATCGAGTCACCGGTCGAGTGGAAACTTACCGATCGAGTCTCCGGTCGAGTGAAAACCTACCGATCGAGTCCAAGGTCGAGTGAAACCTACCGATCGAAAGTAAAAGGTCGAAAGAAAGCCTACCGATCGAAAAAAAGATTGTCTTCCGAGTGAAAATATAGTCATCCGAGTGAAAAGTCCAATGACCATCCGAAAGTGAAAGACTCTAATATCCGAGTGGATGAGCTCAAACCGAGTGAAACTGAACATGTGCCCAAAAGTTTATCAAGATGATCTCGGATGAAGAAGTGTTCAATACAGAAGTTGTGCGACGTCAAGACGGTAAACTTTGCTTTTGGAGTCATCGCCATCAGAGATAGTATATGGCCTGCAAATTCATTACAAGACTCGGATGATTCAGTCTACCGCAAGACCGAGTCCGACCGAAGGTAAAGATGACCTCGAAAAGTGTTCAAGATGGCCTTATTTGAAAAAGTGATCAACATGAGAGTTGTTCGATCGCCGAGGCGCACAAGTTTGGTATTTGGGCCATCTTGATCGGAGGTCATATGGAGGCTCATGCGGCCTGCACAAGGAGAAAGACAGAAGTTGGGCCAGATTCAGACTGAATCCGAGTTGGAATAAAACTAGGACTCTAGGACGCTAATTGATGTAATTTTTCTTGTAAGGAAAGCCTAGATGAATCCTTTACTTGTACGGAAGTCCAGCCGCCTTATATATGTTAGTGACGCCGATTGAACAACACACAATCGAACAAATCAATATACTACTTTTTCCCGCCTACTTTTTATCTCTCCACCGCTTTTTCTCTCTCTCTTCGCTGTTCTTCGTGTTTGAGGGCTGCGAATCTCGAGGCTCTAGGGGCGAAGCGAATCGACCTAGGGCAACCCATAGTCGCCAGACCGACGGGGTCCCTCCCGGTGTGGGTTTCGGTTCAAAGCGCCACCGACCGCCTTGGCGATCGCTATTGCCGGTCGGGTCTCCTTCGACGTGAGCTGCGTGCATCACCCCGCGCCGAGGGTACACGGACGGTTCGTGTGTCAACAGGGTTCGCAATCATGGAAATCACCGGGACCCCAAAACAGTGAGTAATAGTCCA
>JAHHZJ010007926.1:0-15691 GCA_021437245.1 Aegilops speltoides | reverse complement strand
TGTATGATTTCCAACAAATCTGTTGCTCTCTCCATAGTACCGAGAACGGGTTCTAGTCATCTTACCCATGAGGCACGGTTCGCAAGTGCCAAGTGATTCATAATCAAGTGACTCCAAAAGTCCATCAAGATGGAGTTTCTTCATGCGCTTTACAATCGATATGACCTAAACGGCAAGTGCCACAAATAAGTTGCACTATCATTATCAACTCTGCATCTTTTGGTTTCAACATTATGAATATGTGTATCACTACTATCGAGATTCATCAAAATAGACCACTCTTCAAGGGTGCATGACCATAAAAGATATTACTCATATAAATAGAACAACCATTATTCTCGATTTAAATGAATAACCGCCTCGCATCAAACAAGATCCAGATATAATGTTCATGCTCAACGCAGCACCAAATAACAATTATTTAGGTCTAAAACTAATCCCGAAGGTAGATGTAGAGGTAGCGTGCCGACCGCGATCACATCGACTTTGGAACCATTTCCCACGCGCATCGTCACCTCGTCCTTTGCCGTGTTCGCAATCCGTAGTCCCTGCTTGAGTTGCAAATATTAGCAATGAACCAAGATCAAATACCAGTGCTATCATGAGCTCTAGTAAGGTACACATCAATAACATGTATATCACATATACCTTTGTTCACCTTGCCATCCTTCTTATCCGCCAAATACTTGGGGCAGTTCCGCTTCGAGGACTACCGCTTGCGAGAAGCACTCGGCCAGGCTTAGGTCCGACTTGGGTTTCTTCTCCCGAGCAACAACTTGCTTGCTGTTCTTCTTGAAGTTCCCTTCTTCTTCCCTTTGCCTTTCTTCTTGAAACTAGTGGTCTTATTGACCATCAACACTTGATGCTCCTTCTTGATTTCTACCTCCGCAGCCTTTAGCATTGCGAAGAGCTCGGTATAGTCTTTACTAACCCTTGCCTATTATAGTTCATCACGAAGCCTTTGTAGCTTGGTGGCGTTGATTGAAGAATTACATCAATGACACAATCATCCGGAAGATTAACTCCCAATTGTGTCAAGTGATTGTAGTACCCGGACATTACGAGTATGTGCTCACTAATGTAACTATTCTCCTCCATCTTGCAGCTATAGAACTTATTGGAGACTTCATATCTCTCAATCCGGCATTCTGTTAGAATATTAACTTCAACTCTGGAACATCTCATATGCTCCATGACGCTCAAAACGTCGTTGAAGTCCCGGTTCTAAGCCGTAAAGCATGGCACATCGAACTATAGAGTAGTCATCGCTTTGCTCGCCAGACGCTCACAACATCCGTGTTGCTCTGCAGCAGTTCTGGCACCCAGCGGTGCATCCAGACGTAACTCTTCTCAGGCAGCAATGAGGATAATCCTCGAGTTCGGACCCAGTCCGTAATTGCTACCATCATCTTTCAACTTTGCTTTCTCAAGGAATGCATTAAAATTCAACGGACAACAAAGACGAGCCATCTATCTACAATTAAACATAAACAAGCAATATACTATCAGTACTAAGTTCATGATAAATTTAAGTTCAATTAATCATATTACTTAAGAACTCCCACTTAGACAGACATCTCTCTAGTCATCTAAGTGATCACGTGATCCAAATCAACTAAACCATAACCGATCATCACGTGAAATGGAGTAGTTTTCAATGGTGAACATCTTATGTTGATCATATCTACTATATGATTCACGCCGACCTTTCGGTCTCTCGTCTTCCGAGGCCATATCTCGCATATGCTAGGCTCGTCAAGTATAACCCGAGTATTCTGCGTGTGCAAAACTGGCTTGCACCCGTTGTAGATGGACGTAGAGCTTATCACACCCGATCATCACGTGGTGTCTGGGCACGACGAACTTTGGCAATGGTGCATACTCGGGAGAACACTTCTTGATAATTTAGTGAGAGATCATCTTATAATGCTACCGTCAATCAAAGCAAGATAAGATGCATAAAGGATAAACATCACATGCAAATCAATATAAGTGATATGATATGGTCATCATCGCCTTGTGCTTCGTGATCTCCATCTCCGCAGCACCACCATGATCACCATCGCCACCGGCGTGACACCTTGATCTCCATCGTAGCATCGTTGTCGCCTCGCCAATCTTATGCTTCTACGACTATCGCTACCGCTTAGTGATAAAGTAAAGCATTACGTAGCGATTGCATTTCATACAATAAAGCGACAACCATATGGCTCCTGCCGATTGCCGATAACTTCGTTACAAAACATGATCATCTCATACAACAAAATATAGCATCACGTCTTGACCATATCACATCACAACATGCCCTGCAAAACAAGTTAGACGTCCTCTACTTTGTTGTTGCAAATTTTACGTGGCTGCTACGGGCTTAAGCAAGAACCAGTCTCACCTACGCATCAAAACCACAACGATATTTCGTCAAATAGACTCCGTTTTAACCTTCTCAAGGACCGGGCGAGCCACACTCAGTTCAACTAAAGTGAGAGAGACAGACACCCACCAGTCACCTTTAAGCAACGAGTCCTCGTGGCGGTGAAACCAGTCTCGCGTAAGCGTCGCTGTAATGTCGGTCAGGCCGCTTCATCTCACAATACCGCTGAACCAAAGTATGACATGCTGGTAGGTAGTATGACTTGTATCGCCCACAACTCACTTGTGTTCTACTCGTGCAAAACATCAAACCATAAAAACCTAGGCTCGATGCCACTGTTGGGGAACGAGTAATTTCAAAATTTTCCTACGCACACGCAAGATCATGGTGATGTATAGCAACGAGAGGGAGAGTGTTGTCTACGCTCGTGAGACCAAGCGGAAGCGATCACAACGTAGAGGAAGTAGTCGACGTTCTCCTCGCGATTCGACCGATCCCGCGCCACACTCGGCGCCCGAGTTCTTGACACACGTACAGCTCGATGACGTCCCTCAGACTCGATCCAGCCGAGTGTCGAGGGAGAGTTCCGTCGACGACGGCGTGGTGACGATCTTGATGTTCTACGGCGCGAGCTTCGCTTAAGCTTCATGACGATATGACCGAGGTGGAATATGGTGGAGGGGGCACCGACACGGCTAAGGAACGATCCGTAGATCAAACTTGTGTGTTCTAGGGTGCCCCCTGCCCCAGTATATAAAGGAGGGAGGGGAGGTGCGGCCGCCCAAGGGAGGCGCTGCCGAGGAGTCCTACTCCCACCGAGTAGGACTCCCCCCTCCTAGTTGGAGTAGGATTGGGGGAGGGAGAAGAAGGAAGGGCGCCCCCTCCTTGTCCTATTCGGACTAGGGGGGGGGCGCGCCACCCCCGGCCGCCCCTCCTCTTCTCTCTCGAGGCCCACTAAGGCCCAATAGCCTCCGGAGGGTTCCGTAACCCCGGTTTTCGTAAAAAATCCGATTTCACCCGAACCATTCAACTCCAAATATAGGCTTCCAATATATCAATCTTTATGTCTCGACCATTTCGAGACTCCTCGTCATGTCCGTGATCACATCCGGACTCGAACTTCTTGGTACATCAAAATACATAAACTCATAATATAACATCATCGAAACCTTAAGCGTGCGGACCCTACGGTTCGAGAACAATGTAGTCATGACCGAGACACGCCTCCGTCAATAACCAATAGCGGGACCTGGATGCCCATATTGGTTCCTACATATTCTACGAAGATCTTTATCGGTCGATCACCGCATAACAACATACGTTGTTCCTTTGTCATCGGTATGTTACTTGCCCGAGATTCGATCGTCGGTATCCAATACCTAGTTCAATCTCGTTACCGCAAGTCTCTTTACTCGTTCGTAATACATCATCTCACAGCTAACTCATTAGTTGTAATGCTTGCAAGGCTTCAAAGATGTGTATTACCGAGAGGGCCCAGAGATACCTCTCCGACAATCGGAGTGACAAAACCTAATCTCAAATACGCCAACCCAACATCTGCCTTTGGAGACACTGTAGTACTCCTTTATAATCACCCGATTACGTTGTGACGCTTGGTAGCACCAAAGTGTTCCTCCGTAAACGGAGTTGCATAATCTCATAGTTACGTGAACATGTATAAGTCATGGATAAAAGCAAGAGCAACATACTAAACGATCGTGTGCTATGCTAATGGAATGGGTCATGTCAATCGATCATTCTACTAATGATGTGACCTTGTTAATCAAATAACAACTCTTTGTTCATGGTCAGGAAACATAACCATCTTTGATTAACAAGCTGGTCTAGTAGAGGCATACCAGTGACATGTTGTTTGTTTATGCATTCACACATGTATCATGTTTCCGGTTAATACAATTCTAGCATGAATGATAAACATTTATCATGAAATAAGGAAATAAATAATAACTTTATTATTGCCTCTAGGGCATATTTCCTTCAGTTTTGGACTCTAACTTTCATGATTTGAATGAAACTAACCCAGACTGACGTTGTTTTCAGCAGAACTGCCATGCTGTTGTTTATTGTGCATAAAACAAAAGTTCTCGGAATGACCTGAAAATCCACGGAGATAACTTTTGGAAAATATAAAAAATACTGGTGAAAGAATCAAGGCCAGGGGGCCCACACCCTATCCACGAGGGTGGGGGGCGCGCCCTCTCCCCCTGGGCGCGCCCCCTATCTCGTGGGCCCCTGATGCTCCACCGACCTCAACTCCAACTCCATATATTCTGTTTCACAGAGAAAAATATCAGAGAGAAAGTTTCATCGCGTTTTACGATACGGAGCCGCCACCAAGCCCTAATCTCTTTTGGAAGGGCTGATCTGGATTCTATTCGGGGCTTTGGAGAGGGGGATTCGTCGCCGTCGTCATCATCAACCATCCTTCATCACCAATTTCATGATGCTCACCGCTGTGCGTGAGTAATTCCTGTTGGGGAACGTTGCAGAAAATTAAAATTTTTCCTACGGTTTCACCTATGAGTTCATCTAAGCAACGGGTCATGGGAGCGAGTTTGCATCTACATACCACTTGTAGATCGCGTGCAGAAGCTTGCAAGGGGATGGTGATGATGGAGTCGTACTCGACGTGATTCAGATCACCGATGTCCAAGTGCTGAACGGACAGCACCTCCGCGTTCAACACACGTATGGGACGGGAGACGTCTCCTCCTTATTGATCCATCAAGGGGGAAGGAGAGGTTGAGGAAGCTCGCTCAACGGCAGCGACGACGTGGTGGTGTTGGTGCAGCAAGATCTCGGCTGTGGCTTCGCCAAGCGCTTACGGAGGAGGAGAGGTGTTGGGAGGGAGGGGCTGCGCCTTAGAGATTGGTACAGCAGCCCTCCCCACCCCTCTATTTATAGGGAAGGGCAGGGGCTGGCCCTCTAGATGGCATCTAGAGGGGGCGGCGGCCGGAGGGAGGCTTGCCCCCAAAGCAAGGCGCCCCCTCGGGGTTTCCCCAACCCTAGGCGCATGGGCCCAAGGTGGGGCGCGCCCAGCCCTCCAGGGGCTGGCTCCTCCCTTTGCGCCCATGTGGCCCTCTCGGGAGGTGGCCCTCCCAGTGGACCCGGAACCCCTCCGGTGGTCCCAGACATTACTTGATAGACCCCAAACTTTCCGGTGTCCGTATGACAACTTCCCATATATAAACTTCACCTCCGGACCATTCCGAACTCCTCGTGACGTCCGGGATCTCATCCGGACTCAACAACATTCGGTTGTCACATACTAGTATTCCTAATAACCCTAGCGCCACCGAACCTTAAGTGTGTAGACCCTACGGGTTCGGAGACACACAGACATGACCGAGATGACTCTCGGGCAATAACCAACAGCGGATCTGGATACCCATGTTGGCTCCCACATGCTCCTCGATGATTTCATCGGTTGAACAGCGATGTCGAGGATTCGATCAAAACCTCAGATACAATTCCTTTGTCAATCGGTGCGTTACTTGCCCGAGACTTCGATCATCGGTATCCCAATACCTTGTTCAGTCTCATTACCGGCAAGTCACTTTACTCGTACCGTAATGCATGATCCCATGGCCAACACCTTGGTCACCTTGAGCTCATTATGATGATGCATTACCGAGTGGCCCCAGAGATACCTCTCCGTCATACGGAGTGACAAATCCCAGTCTCGATCCGTGTCAACCCAACAGATACTTTCGGAGATACCTGTAATGCACCTTTATAGTCACCCGATTCGTTGTGACGTTTGATACACCCAAGGCACTCCTACGGTATCCGGGAGTTACACGATCTCATGGTCGAAGGAAGAGATACTTGACATTGGCAAAGCTCTAGCAAACGAACTACACGATCTCTGTGCTATGCTTAGGATTGGGTCTTGTCCATCACATCATTCTCCTAATGATGTGATCCCGTTATCAATGACATCCAATGTCCATAGTCAGGAAACCATGACTATCTGTTGATCACAACGAGCTAGTCAACTAGAGGCTCACTAGGGACATATTATGGTCTATGTATTCACACGTGTATTACGATTTCCGGATAATACAATTATAGCATGAATAAAAGACAATTATCATGAATAATGAAATATAATAATACTTTTATTATTGCCTCTAGGGCATATTTCCAACAGTCTCCCACTTGCACTAGAGTCACCAATCTAGTTACATTGTGATGAATCGAACACCCATAGATTTCTGGTGTTGATCATGTTTTGCCCGCGAGAGAGGTTTTGTCAACGGATCTGCGACATTCAGATCCGTGTGCACTTTGCAAATCTCTATGTCTCCATCTTGAACATCTTCACGGATGGAGTTGAAACGATGCTTGATGTGCCTGGTCTTCTTGTGAAACCTGGGCTCCTTGGCAAGGGCAATAGCTCCAGTGTTGTCACAGAAGAGTTTGATCGGCCCCGACGCATTGGGTATGACTCCTAGGTCGGTGATGAACTCCTTCACCCAAATCGCTTCATGCGCTGCCTCCGAGGCTGCCATGTATTCCGCTTCACACGAGATCCCGCCACGACGCTCGCTTGCAAACCGCACCACCTACCGCTCCACCATTCAACATATACACGATCCGGTTTGTGACTTAGAGTCATCGGATCTGAGTCGAAGCTAGCGTCGACGTAACCCTTTGACGATTTCGCCTTCGCTCCATAAACGAGAAACATGTCCTTTGTCCTTTTCGTGTACTTCAGATATTCTTGACCGCTGTCCAGGTGTTCCTTGCGGGATTACTTTGGTATCTTGCTACCAAACTTACGGCAAGGTTTACATCGGTCCGTACACAACATGGCATACATAATAGATCCTATGGCTGAAGCATAGGGATGACACTCATCTCTTCTTTATCTTTTGCCGTGGTCGGTGATCGAGCTGAGCTCAATCTCACACCTTGTAACATAGGCAAGAACCCTTTCTTGGACTGATCCATTTTGAACCTCTTCAAAATCTTATCAAGGTATGTGCTTTGTGAAAGACCTATGAGGCGCCTCGATCTATCTCTATAGATCTTGATGCCTAATATATAAGCAGCTTCTCCAAGGTCCTTCATTGAAAAACACTTATTCAAGTAGGCCTTAATGCTGTCGAAGTTTTGTATCATTTCCCATCAAGAGTATGTCATCTACATATAATAGGAGAAATGCTACTGAGCTCCCACTCACTTTCTTGTAAACGCAGCTTCTCCATAAGTCCAAGATAAACCCAAACGCTTTGATCATCTCATCAAAGCGAATGTTCCAACTTCGAGATGCTTGCACCATTCCATAAATGGATCGCTGGAGCTTGCATACTTTGTTAGCGTTCTTAGGATCGACAAAACCTTCCGGCTGCATCATATACAGCTCTTCCTTAAGATGTCCGTTAAGGAATGCCGTTTTGACGTCCATCTGCCATATCTCATAATCATAGTATGCGGCAATTGCTAACATGATTCGGACGAACTTTAGCTTCGCTACGGGATAGAATGTCTCGTCGTAGTCAATTCCTTGAACTTGTCGATAACCCCTAGCGACAAGTCGAGCCTTATAAATGGTAACATTACCATCCGCGTCTTTCTTCTTCTTAAAAATCCATTTGTTTTCTATCGCTCGCTGATCATCGGGCAAGTCTGTCAAAGTCCATACTTTGTTTTCATACATGGATTCTATCTCGGATTTCATGGCTTCAAGCCATTTGTTGGAATCTAGGCCCGCTATCGCTTCTTCATAGTTCGAGGGTACACTGTTGTCTAACAACATGATTTCCAGGACAGGGTTGCCATACCACTCTAGTGCGGAACATGTCCTTGTGGACCTATGAAGTTCAAGAGCAACTTGATCCGAAGTACCTTGATCATCATCATTGTTTTCCTCTTGGTTGGTGTGGGCATCACAGAACGGTTTCTGCTACTGCACCACTTTCCCGCCGAGAGGTAGTACTTCATCGAGTTCTACTTTCCTCCCACTTACTTCTTTCGAGAGAAACTCTTTTCCGTAAAGCATCCGTTCTTGGCAACAAAGATCTTGCCTTCGGATCTTAAGTAGAAGGTATACCCGACGGTTTCCTTAGGGTATCCTATGAATACGCATTTTTCCGACTTGGATTCGAGCTTTTCAGGTTGAAGTTTCTTGACATAAGCATCGCATCCCCAAACTTTTAGAAACGACAGCTTAGGTTTCTTCCCAAACCATAATTCATACGGTGTCGTCTCAACGGATTTAGACGGTGCCCTATTTAAAGTGAATGTAGCTATCTCTAGAGCGTATCCCCAAAATGATAGTCGTAAATTGGTAAGAGACATCATAGACCGCACAATATCCAATAGAGTGCGATTTCGACATTCGGACACACCGTTACGTTGAGGTGTTCCAGGCGGCGTGAGTTGTGAAACGATTCCACATTTCCTTAAGTGTGTACCAAATTCGTGACTTAAGTATTCTCCTCCACGATCTGATCGTAGGAACTTTATCTTTTGGTCACGTTGATTCTCCACCTCATTCTGAAATTCCTTGAACCTTTCAAAGGTCTCAGACTTGTGTTTCATTAAGTAGACATACCCATATCTACTTAAGTCATCAGTGAGAGTGAGAACATAACGATATCCTCCGCGAGCCTCAACGCTCATTGGACCGCACACATCGGTATGTATGATTTCCAACAAGTTGGTTGCTCGCCCATTGTTCCGAGAACGGAGTCTTGGTAATTTTGCCCATGAGGCATGGTTCACATGTGTCAAACGATTCATAATCAAGAGACTCTAAAAGTCCATCAAGATGGAGCTTCTTCATGCGCTTGACACCAATGTGACCAAGGCGGCGATGCACAAGTATGTGGGACTAACGTTATCAACTTTACATCTTTTGGCATCCACACTATGAACATGTGTAATATTACGCCGAGATTCATTAAGAATAAACCATTGACCATCGGAGCATGACCATAAAACATATCTCTCATATAAATCGAACAACCATTATTCTCGGACTTAAATGAGTAGCCATCTCGTATTAAACAAGATCCAGATACAATGTTCATGCTCAAACTGGGCACTAAATAACAGCTATTAAGGTTCAAAACTAATCCCGTAGGTAAATGTAGAGGCAGCATGCCGAGGGCGATCACATCGACTCTGGAACCATTCCCGACGCGCATCGTCACCTCGTCCTTCGCCAGTCTCCATTTATTCCGCAGCTCCTGCTGTGAGTTACAAATATGAGCAACGGCACCGTATCAAATACCGGGAGTTACTACGAGTATCGTAAGGTACACATCAATTACAAGTATATCAAATATACCTTTGGTGTTGCCGGCCTTCTTATCCGCTAAGTATTTGGGGCAGTTCCGCTTCCAAAGACCCTTCCCTTGCGATAAAAGCACTCGATCTCGTGCTTGGGTCCATTCTTTGACTTCTTCCCAAGAATCGGCTTACGGGCGGCAACATCCTTGTCGCCCTTCTTGAAGTTCTTCTTGCCCTTGCCCTTCTTGAACTTAGTGGTCTTATTGACCATCAACACTTGATGTTCTTTCTGATTTCAGCCTCTGCTGACTTCAAAGATCGAGAACACTTCAGAATGGTCTTCACCATCCCCGCATGTTGTAGTTCATCAAAAGCTCTTGTAGCTTGGTGGGAGCGATCGAGGATTCTCATCAATGACCGCCTCATCCGGGAGGTTAATGTTCACCGGGTCATACGGTTGTGCAACCCGACATCTTCGAGATGTGCTCACCGATGTAACTGTTTTCCTCCATCTTACAACTGTAGAACTTGTCGGAGACATCATATCTCTCGACCGGGCATGAGCTTGGAAAACTAGTTTCAGCTCTTGAACATCTCATATGCTCCGTGATGCTCAAAACGCTTTTGGAGCCCGGTTCTAAGTCAAAGCATGCCGCATCGAACGAGGGAGTAATCATCAAGACGAGTTTGCCAAGCATTCATAATGTCTTGGTTCTCTCGACGGAGCGCCACCTAGCGGTCCTTCTAGGACATATTGCTTCTGGCAGCTATGAGGATGATCCTCGTGTTCGGACCCGATCCGTATAGTTGCTGCCATCATCTTTCAGCTTGGTTTTCTCTAGGAACGCGTTGAAGTTCATGTTGACATTAGTGTTGGCCATATGATCTACAAGACATATTTGCAAAGGTTTTAGACTAAGTTCATGATAATAAAGTTCTAATCAAATTATGAACTC
Source organism: Aegilops speltoides (assembly GCA_021437245.1). Taxonomy (NCBI): domain Eukaryota; kingdom Viridiplantae; phylum Streptophyta; class Magnoliopsida; order Poales; family Poaceae; genus Aegilops; species Aegilops speltoides. The sequence continues at coordinate 5,101 of JAHHZJ010007926.1, read as the reverse complement.
CCACTTAGATTAGACATCCCTCTAGTCATCTAAGTGTTACACGATCCGAGTCGACTAGCCCATGTCCGATCATCACGTGAGACGGACTAGTCATCGTCGGTGAACATCTTCATGTTGATCGTATCTTCCATATGACTCGTGTTCGACCTTTCGGTCTCCGTGTTCCGAGGCCATGTCTGTACATGCTAGGCTCGTCAAGTTAACCCTAAGTGTTTTCGCTGTGTAAAACTGTCTTACACCCGTTGTATGTGAACGTAAGAATCCATCACACCCGATCATCACGTGGTGCTTAGAAGCGACGAACTGTAGCAACGGTGCACAGTTAGGGGAGAACACTTCTTGAAATTTTTGTAAGGGATCATCTTATTTACTACCGTCGTCCTAAGTAAACAAGATGCATAAACATAATAAACATCACATGCAATTATATAGTTGTGACATGATATGGCCAATATCATATAGCTCCATTGATCTCCATCTTCGGGGCTCCATGATCATCTTGTCACCGGCTTGACACCATGATCTCCATCATCATGATCTCCATCATCGTGTCTTCATGAAGTTGTCACGCCAACGACTACTTCTACTTCTATGGTAACACGTTTAGCAATAAAGTAAAGTAGTTTACATGGCGTTCTTCAATGACACGCAGGTCATACAAAAATAAAGACAACTCCTATGGCTCCTGCCGTTGTCATACTCATCGACATGCAAGTCGTGAATCCTATTACAAGAACATGATCTCATACATCACAATTCATCATTCATCACAACTTCGGCCATATCACATCACATGATCAATCCTGCAAAAACAAGTTAGACGTCCTCTAATTGTTGTTGCATCTTTTACGTGGCTGCGATTGGGTTCTAGCAAGAACGTTTTCTTACCTCTGAATAACCACAACGTGATTTTGTCAACTTGTATTTACCCTTCATAAGGGCCCTGTTCATCGAATCCGCCCAACTAAAGTGGAAGAGACAGACACCCGCCAGCCACCTTATGCAACTAGTGCATGTCAATCGGTGGAACCGGTCTCACGTAAGCGCACGTGTAAGGTTGGTCGGGCGCTTCATCCCACAATGCCGCTGAAGCAAGAAAAGACTAGTAGAGGCAAGTAAGTTGACAAGATCCACGCCCACAACAAAATTGTGTTCTACTCGTGCATTAGAGAACTACGATAGACCTAGCCACGATGCCACTTGTTGGGGAACGCTGCGAGAAAATTAAAAATTTCCTATGGTTTCACCAAGATCCATCTATGAGTTCATCTAAGCAACGAGTCATGGGAGAGAGTTTGCATCTACATACCACTTGTAGATCGCGTGCGGAAGCTTGCAAGGGGATGGTGATGATGGAGTCGTACTCGACGTGATTCAGATCACCGATGTCCAAGTGCTGAACGGACAGCACCTCCGCGTTCAACACACGTACGGGACGGGAGACGTCTCCTCCTTCTTGATCCAGCAAGGGGGAAGGAGAGGTTGAGGAAGCTCGCCCAACGGCAAAGACGACGGCGTGGTGGTGTTGGTGCAAGAAGATCTCGGCAGTGGCTTCGCCAAGCGCTTACGGAGGAGGAGAGGTGTTGGGAGGGAGGGCTGCGCCTTAGAGATTGGTACAACAGCCTCCCCCACCCCTCTATTTATAGGGAAGGGCAGGGGCTGGCCCCTCTAGATGGGATCTAGAGGGGGCGGCCAGGATGGGAGGCTTGCCCCAAAGCAAGGCGCGCCTCGGGGTTTCCCAACCCTAGGCGCATGGGCCCAAGGTGGGGCGCGCCAGCCCTCCAGGGCTGGCTCCTCCCTTGCGCCCATGTGGCCCTCCGGGGGGTGGCCCCTCGGTGGACCTCGAACCCCTCCGTGGTCCCAGACATTACCGATAGACCCCAAACTTTCCGGTGTCCGTATGACAACTTCCTGTATATAAAACTTCACCTCCGGACCATTCCGGAACTCCGCGTGACGTCCGGGATCTCATCCGGGACCCCAACAACATTTGGTAGTCACATACTAGTCTTCCTAATAACCCTAGCGTCACCGAACCTTAAGTGTGTAGACCCTACGGGTTCAGGAGACACGCAGACATGACCGAGACGACTCTCGGGCAATAACCAACAGCAGGATCTGGATACCCATGTTGGCTCCCACATGCTCCTCGATGATTTCATCGGTTGAACCATGATGTCAAGGATTCGATCAAAACCCTGTATACAATTCCCTTTGTCAATCGGTACGTTACTTGCCCGAGAGTCGATCGTCGGTATCCCAATACCTTGTTCAGTCTCATTACGGGCAAGTCACTTTACTCGTACCATAATGCATGATCCCGTGGCCAACACCTTGGTCACCTTGAGCTCATTATGATGATGCATTACCGAGTGGGCCCAGAGATACCTCTCCGTCATACGGAGTGACAAATCCATCCTCGATCCGTGTCAACCCAATGATACTTTCGGAGATACCGTAATGCACCTTTATAGTCACCCGCCACATTGTGACGTTTGATACACCCAAGGCACTCCTACGGTATCCGGGAGTTACACGATCTCATGGTCGAAGGAAGAGATACTTGACATTGGCAAAGCTCTAGCAAACGAACTACACGATCTCCGTGCTATGCTTAGGATTGTCTTGTCCATCACATCATTCTCCTAATGATGTGATCCTCGTTATCAACGACATCCAATGTCCATAGTCAGAAACCATGACTATCTGCTGATCACAACGAGCTAGTCAACTAGAGGCTCACTAGGGACATATTGTGGTCTATGTATTCACACGTGTATTACGATTTCCGGATAATACAGTTATAGCATGAATAAAAGACAATTATCATGAATAATGAAATATAATAATACTTTTATTATTGCCTCTAGGGCATATTTCCAACAATTCTATCGTAGGCTTGCTGGACGGTGATGGGTTGGATGAGATTTACCATGTAATCGAGTTAGTTTTGTTAGGGTTTGATCCCTAGTATCCACTATGTTCTGAGATTGACATTGCTATGACTTTGCTATGCTTAATGCTTGTCACTAGGGCCCGAGTGCCATGATTTCAGATCTGAACCTATTATGTTTTCATGAATATATGTGATTTCAGATCTGAACCTATTTACCATAAGCACGTATGACTATATTCGGAATACATGCCTACATTACATTGATGAACTGGAGCTAGTTCTGTGTCACCCTATGTTATAGCTATTACATGAGGAATCACATCCGGCATAATTATCCATCACTGATCCAATGCCTACGAGCTTTTCAAATATTGTGCTTCGCTTATTTACTTTTCCTTTGCTACTGTTACAATCACTACAAAACTGCTATCTTTACTTTTGCCACTGTTACCATTACTATCATACTACTTTGCTACTAAATACTTTGCTGCAAATACTAAGTTATCCAGGTGTGGTTGAATTGACAACTCAACTGCTAATACTTAAGAATATTCTTTGGCTCCCCTTGTGTCGAATCAATAAATTTGGGTTGAATACTCTACCCTCGAAAGCTGTTGCGATCCCCCTACACTTGTGGGTTATCATCGGCCCACCATTGGATGGGCCGGGTGGCCTTATACAGGGGCCCCGGGGTCGTGGCTTGGGTACGGGGCGATGGGGGGGGGGGTCCGAACCAGACTCCTCGCCGTAGTCTGGTGCCCGCACGGGCGGCAGAGGCGGCGGCGCTCGAGCTGGGCCGGCTGGGCCTTCAGCCCAGTTCGGTCTGAAAGTTTTTTTAATTTCATCGCGAAGAAAATTCCTAATAAAATATAAAAAAATAAAAAATTCTAGAAGCAATTTTCACCATCCAAACCTAATATTTAGGACAAGATGAACATTTTTCTGGACTAAATGCAATTTTTGAAAATGCATGTTTTTCTCTAATTCTAATAAAATAGCAAATAAAATTCAAACAGAATAATAATTTGATTTTAAAATTTCTTCTCCAATATTTCTCTTCTGTTGGAGAAGTCATATTATCTTCTCTCATTTATTTTTATTGTTGGAAATAATTGGAGAGAAATTATTAAAATCAAATTGATCCTCTTTTAAAATTTGAACTAAATCCAAATATGAAAATTTTGTGAAACCTCCAACTCTCTCCTTGGGTCCTTGAGTTGCTTAAGATTTCTAGGATCACAACAAAATGCAAAATAAAATATGATATGCATATGATGATCTATGTATAACATCCAAATTGAAAATTGGGATGTTACACTCCCAAGGTGTTGGGGAACGTAGTAATTTCAAAAAAAATCCTACGCACACGCAAGATCATGGTGATGCATAGCAACGAGAGGGGAGAGTGTTGTCCATGTACCCTCGTAGACCGAAAGTGGAAGCGTTAGCACAACGCGGTTGATGTAGTCGTACATATTCACAATCCGACCGATCCAAGTACCGAACGTACGGCACCTCCTGCTGGGGAACGTAGCAGAAATTCAAAATTTTCCTACGTGTCACCAAGATCTATCTATAGAGAAACCAGCAACGAGGGGAAGGAGAGTGCATCTACATACCCTTGTAGATCGCTAAGCGGAGCGCTCAAGAGAACGGGGTTGAAGGAGTCGTGCATCGTCGTGATCCAAATCACCGGAGATCCTAGTGCCAAACGGACGGCACCTCCGCGCTCAACACACGTGACAGCCCGGTGACGCCTCCCATGCCTTGATCCAGCAAGGAGAGAGGAGAGGTTGAGGAAGACTCCATCCAGCAGCAGCACTGGGCGTGGTGGTGGTGGAGGAGCGTGGCAATCCGCAGGCTTCGCCAAGCACCGCGAAGAGGAGGAGTACTTGGGAGAGGGGAGGCTGCGCCTGAACTTGTGGTTTGGCTGCCTCCCACCCCCACATATATATAGGGGCAAGGGAGGAGGCTGGCCCCTCGGATCCAATCTGAGGAGGGGGGCCAAGGGGGAGGAGCCTCCCAAGTCAAGTGGAGGCCCTCCCCTTAGGGTTTTCCTCTCCCATGCGCATGGGCCTTGGGGGGCTGGTGGCCCCGCCCATTAAGGCGAGGCACCCCTACAGCCCATGCTACTGTATTGGACGTGGTGGAACAATTTCCGACCTCCGGACCCTCCAGAATCCTCCTAACCTTCCGAAGCTTCCT
>JAHHZJ010007924.1:0-16085 GCA_021437245.1 Aegilops speltoides | reverse complement strand
TATCACACCCGATCATCACGGGGTGTCCGGGCACGAAACTTTGGCAACGGGCATACCGGGAGAACACTTTGATAATTTAGTGAGAGATCATCTTATAATGCTACCGCCAATCAAAGCAAGATAAGATGCATAAAAGGATAAACATCACATGCAAATCAATAAAGTGATATGATATGGTCATCATCATCTTGTGCTTCATGATTCCATCTTAAAGACCACCATGATCACCATCGCCACCGCCGACACCTTGATCTCCATCGAGCATCGGTCGCCTCGCCAAACTTATGCTTTCACGATATCGCTACCGCTTAGTGATAAAGTAAAGCATTACAGGTTATTCATTGCATACAATAAAGCGACAACCATATGGCTCCGCCAGCCGATAACTTCTTACAAAACATGATCATCTCATACAATAAAATATAGCATCACGCCTTCCAATCAATCACAACATGCCCGCAAAAACAAGTTAGACGCCCTACTTTGTTGTTGCAAATTTTACGGGCTGCCGGGCTTAAGAAAACCGTCACCCACGATCAAAACCACAACGATATTTCCAAATAGACCGCTTTAACCTTCTCAAGGACCGGCGAGCACACCTTGTTCAACTAAAGGAGAGAAGACACCCACCACCACCTTTAAGCAACGAGTGCTCGGGGTGAAACCAGTCTCCCAGAAGCGCCCGAATGTCGGTCCGGGCCGCCCATCTCACAATACCCAACCAAAGTATGACATTGGTAGTATGACTTGTATCGCCCACAACTCACTTGTGTTCTACCGCAAAACATCAAACCATAAAAAACCTGCCGATGCCATTGGGGAACGGTAATTTCAAAATTTACGCCACACAAGATCATGGTGATGAATAGCAACGAGAGGGGAGAGGTTGTCTACATACCCTTGAGACCCCGAAGCGATCACAACAGAGGAAGTAGTCGACGTTCCTCGGATCCGACCGATCCCGGCCCATTCGGCCGAAGTTCTTGACACACGACACCATGACGCCCTCAGATGATCCAGCCGAAAGTTCGAGGAGAGTTCCACAAGACGACGGGCAGGACGATCTTGATGTTTCACCCGAGGTTTCGCTTAAGCTTCAACGATAACCGAGGTGGAATATGGTGGAGGGGGCACCAACACGGCAAGGAACGATCCAAAGATCAAACTTGTGTCTTTTGTTAGAGGTGCCCCCCCCGGATATAAAGGAGCAAGGGGGAGGGGGGCTGCCCGGAGAGGCGGCTGGGGTGTCTCTCCCCGGGAGTAGGACTCCTCCTTCCTTGTTGGAGGAGAAGGGGAAAGAGGAGGGAGGAAGGAAGGGGCTGCACCGTCCATGGATAGAGGGGCGCCTTTCTTCCTTTGGCCTTTTCCTTATTCCCGTATGGCCCAATAAGGCCCATATACTCCCCGGGAATTTCAGAATCCTCCATTCAAAAACCCAATGACTGAACCTTTCCAACTCCAATATATCCCAATATATCGATCTTTACGCCTCGACCATTTCGAGACTCTCGCATGTCCCCGATCTCATCCGGACCAACTCCGGTACATCAAAACTCATAAACTCATAATATAACCCATCGAAACCTTGCGCGGGATTACGGTTCGAGAACAGAACATGACCGAGACACGCTCGTCAATAACCAATAGGGACCTGGATGCCCATATTGGCTTTACATATTCTACGAAGATCTTTATCGGTCGACCGATAACAACATACGTTGTTCCTTTGTCATCGGATTTACTTTGCCCGAGATTCATCGGGATCCAATACCTAGTTCAACTAAATTTTTACTCGTCCAATACATCTCTCCAACTAACTCATTAGTTGTAATGCTTGCAAGGCTTCGGTGTGTATTACCAGAGGGCCCAGAGATACCTCTCCCACAATCGGAGGACAAAACCTAATCTCAAATACCCAACCCAACATCTCTTTGGAGACACCGAGTACTCCTTTATAATCACCCCCAAAGCGACGCTTGGTAGCACCCAAAGTGTTCCTCCGAAATGGGAGTTGCATAATCTCAAGTTACGAACATGTATATGTCATGGATAAAAGCAAGAGCAACATACTAAACGATCGGGTGCTAAGCTAATGGAATGGGTCATGTCAATCGATCATTCAATAATGATGTGACCTTGTTAATCAAATAACAACTCCTTGTTCATGGTTAGGAAACATAACCATCTTTGATTAACAAGCTAGTCTAGTAGAGGCATACTAGTGACACTGCTTGTCTATGTATTCACACATGTATTATGTTTCCTTAATACAATTCTAGCATGAATAATAAACATTTATCATGATATGAGGAAATATATAATAACTTTATTATTGCCTCTAGGCATATTTCCTTCGACAGGGAAGCGTGGGAAATGGTTCCAAAGTCGATGGATCGCGTCAAAGACGCACCTTACATCTACCTTCGGATTAGTTTTAGACCAATAATTGTTATTTGGGCCAAAAATGAACATTATATCGGATCTTGTTTGATGCAGACGTTATTCATTTAAATCAGAGAATAATGGTTGTTCTATTTATATGAGTAATATCTTTTATGGTCATGCACCCTTGAAGAGTGGTCTATTTTATGAATCTATAGTAGTGATAAATATTCATAATGTTGAAACCAAAAGATGCAAAGTTAATAATGAAAACTTATTTGTGGTAATCGCCGCTAGGTCATATCGTGAAAACGCATGAAGAAACTCCATACCGATGGATTCTTCGAATCACTTGATTATGAATCAATTGGTACTTGCAAACCGGTTCTGGGCAAGATGACTAAAACACCCTTCTCCCGACTATGGAGAGAGCTACGATTTGTTGGAAATCATACATGATGTATGGGTCCATGAATGTTGAAGCTCGTTGGGATATATTTTTCACCTTCATAGATGATTTGAGCAGATATGGGTATATCTACTTAATGAAGCACAAGTCCAAACATTTGAAAAGTTCAAAGAATTTCAGAGTGAAGTGGAAAATCATCGAAAAGAAAATAAAATTTCACGATCTGATCGTGGAGGAGAATATTTGAGTTACGAGTTTGGTTTACATTTGAAACAATGCGAATAGCAAGAATCACGCCACCGAACACCACAAATAAATGGTGTTCCAACGTCAGAATCGTGATTTTTTACTAGATATGGTGCGATCTATGATGTTCTTATCGACACCGCTATCGCTTTGGGGTTATGCTTAGATGGCTGATTCACATTAAATAGGGCACCATCTAAACCCTGAGACGACGCCTTTATGAACTGTGGTTTGGCAAGAAACCAAAGGTCGCTTTTAAAGTTTGGGGCTGGATGTTTATGTGAAGAAACTTCAACCGATAAGCTCGAACCCAAATCGGAGAAATGTTTTCAAGGATACCCAAAAGAGACTGGGTAACCTTCATCACATATCCAAGGCAAGACATTCGTTTAAGAATGGATCCTTTCTAGAGAAGGAGTTTCTCAAAAGAAGTGAGGAGGAAAGTAGAACTTGATGAGGTAACGATACCTACCCCTTATTGAAAGTAGTTCATCACGTAAATCGCCTCGGATAAATACACCAATTAGCGAGGGCTAATGATTTGATCATGAAACTTCGATCAAGTATTTATAACCTGGAGGTCTACCAAAGTAAGATCCGCACGAGTGTTACAGAATCCTATTCCGGTCATGTTACTTGACCATGATGAACCTACGAACTATGAGGAAGCGATGATGAGCCCAGATTCCCAAATGGCTAGAGGCCATGAACTGAGATGGGATCCATGTATGAGAACAAAGTATGGACTTTGGTTGACTTGTTCATGATCGCACGCCATTGAGAATAAATGGATCTTTAAGAAGAAGACCAAACAGGAATGTAACGTTTATAAGGTTGACTTGTTGCGAAAGGTTTTCCAAGTTCAAGGGTTGACTACGATGAGACTTTCACCCGAGCGATGCTTTCGTCCAATCATGTTAGCGGTCCGATTTTATGATTATGAAATTTGGGATGGATGTCAAAACTGCATTCCCGGTATTCGAAGAAGAGTTGTATATGATGCAACCAAGATTTTGTCGATCCTAAGGGAGTGAAAAAAGCCCACATCAATCTATGGTCCGGCAAGCCTCTCGAGAAATAAACGCTTTGATAGTATGATCAAAGATATGGTTTTATATGATTTTGAAAGTCGATTTACAAGAAAGTGAGGGGAGATCCGTAGCATTTCTAATATTATATGGGTGATATATTGTTGATTGGAAATGATATAGAATTTCGGATAGCATAAAAGGATACTTGAATAAAAGTTTTTCAATGAAAGACCTCGTGAAGTTTAATATTGGGCATTAAGATCTATAGAGATAGATCAAAACGCTTGATTGACTTTCAAAAGCACGATTTTGATAAAGTATTGAAAATGTTCATTATGGATCAAAGGAAAAAGGGTTCTTGCTCAGACATAAGGTATAAAGTTGAGTCCTCAATGCCCCACCACCCAAAGATAGAGAGAAATGAAAGGAGTTCCCTATGCCGCCATAGGCTCTATCATGTATGCAATGCATACTGCACTGATGTGGCCTTGCTATTAGTTTGGCAGGAGGTACCAAAGTAATCCGAGTGGGTCATCGACAACGGTCAAGAACATCCCAAATACCTCAAAAGGACTAAGGATATGTTTTCCGATATGGAGGTGACAAAGAGCTAGTCGATATGGTTACCCGATGTAAGTTTTGAACGATCCGGACGATTCTAAATCGCAAACCGGATACGTTTTATTAAACGGAGCCGAAGGGTGCGCTAAACAAAGCCCGGATCTACATGTGAAGCGGAGTACATAGCGCTTCAAAGAAAGGGAGTCTGATGAAGGAGTTCATTTCCATCTAGGTGTTGTACCTAGTACATCGACCAATGAAGATCTTCGGACAATATGTGCAATTGTTGGCAAAGAAATCCAGATTTCAAAGAGGACCAAGCACATCAAGATACGCCTAATTCCATTCGACCAAGTCCAAGTAGGAGATATAGAGATTTGCAAGATACATGGGATCGAATTTGCACTGCCGACTAAGCCTCTCACGAGCAAAACATGAAGACCAAGACTCCATGGGTGTTAGAATCATTACTATGTAATCTAGATTATTGACTCTAGTGCAAGTGGAGACAAGGAAATATGCCCTAGAGGCAATAATAAAGTTATTATTTATTTCCCATATCATGATAAATGTTTATTATTCATGCTAGAATTGTATTAACCGAAACATGATACATGTGTGAATACATAGACAAACATAGTGTCACTAGTATGCCTCTACTTGACTAGCTCATTGATCAAAGATGGTTATGTTTCCAACCATAGGCATGTGTTGTCATTTGATTAATGGGATCACATCATTAGGAGAATGATGTGATTGACTTGACCCATTCCGTTAGCTCAAGACTTGATCGCTTAGTATGTTGCTATTGCTTTTTCATGACTTATACAAAGTTCCTATAACTATGAGATTATGCAACCCTTATGGAGGAACACTTTGGTTACTTAAACGCACAACGGATCGAGTGATTATAAAGGTGTTTCAAGTGTCTCCAAAGGTACATGTTGAGTTGGCATAATTCGAGATTAGGTTTTCATCCATTGCTCGGAGAGGTATCTTCGGCCCTCTCGGTAATACTCATCACCTAAGCCTTGCAAGCATTATAACTAATGAGTTAGTTATGAGATGATGTATTATAAACGAGTAAAGAGACTTGCCAATGAGATTGAACTAGGTATTGATATCGAATCGAATCTCGGCAAGTAACATACCGATGACAAAGGGAACAACGATGTTGTTATGGGTCGACCGATAAATATCTTCGAGAATACGGGGGAACCAATATGAACATCCGGTTCCGCTATTGGTTATTTAAGAGAATAGTTCTAGGTCATGTCTAATAGTTCTCGAACCCGAGGGTCCGTATGCTTAACGTTAAATGACAGTTTTATTATGAGTTTATAAGTTTTGATGTACCAAAGATTGTTCGAGTCCCTGATGGATCACGACATGACGAGGAGTCTAAATGGTCAAGACATAAAGATTGATATATTGATGACTATATTCGACACCGGAAGTGTTCCGGTTTGAGAAAACCGAGTACCGGAGGGTTACCCCCTCCGGGAAGTAATGGGCCCTGGGCCCTAGGGAGAGAGAGAGGGCCGACCAGGCAAGAGGCGCCCTCCCTTGAGTCCAATAGGACAAGGAAGGGGCCCTTGCCTTCCCCCCTCCCACTCCTTCCTTCCCTCCTTGAATAGGAAAGGGAGGGGCAAACCTATTGGAGTAGGTCTCTCCTCCTAGGGCGCCCCCCCTTAGGCCCCCTCCCCTCCCCCTTTATATACGGGGAGGGGGCACCCCATAACACACAAGTTGATCACGGATCGCTCTTAGCCGGCGGTGCCCCTCCACCATATTCCACCTTGGCCATATCGTCGCGAGTTTAGGAGAAGCCCTACGCCGAGAACATCATCATCGCCACCCGCCGCACCGATGGAACTCATCCCCGACGTCCCGGATTGAGCCCGGGACGCCATCGAGCCGACGGGCGAACATGGAGGTGCCAGACGCTCGGTGCTTGGATCGGTCGAATCGTGAAGACGACGATACATCAACGCGTTGTTATAACGTTCTTAACGGTTACGAGGGTACGAGAAATCCTCTCCGCTATGCCATCACCATGATCTTTGGCAGGGAGGAATTTTTTGAAATTACCACGCCCCAACACTAACCACCGCACGCCTGCAGCCCCGGCCACCGCACCACCTTCATGAGCCTCTTGTTCTTATCTTTAAAAAATCACGCTTGTGTGATTTAGATAGTTACTTGTATAATTTTTACCCGACGTTGTTTGTTATACATAGTGGCATGGTGTTATATCCGCCCCTCCCCGCCCTTTATGATTGATTTGTGTGTGTATATATATATATATATATATATATATATATATTCTCTTTTATAAATATTTGTTGCATTTCGGTTTATAAAATTATGCCACCAACGTGATATAGATGTTTTATCTAGGAGGTATGTGAACCGAAATTCCAATCACCCTTTTGCCGAGAGGTTAAATCTAGTCTAACAAGAAACGAGTATTTGAAGAAAAATGAAAAGAATTGAGGAGGAGAAGATGGAATTGAGTTGCATTTGCCGGTGTCGTTGATGATCACAAAATCCAGATGGATGCACAAGTCTTCAACTCGCTGTGAATCACTTTTTCCCGCCATCAAAGGCATCACCATAAAGGCCAAGAAGTCAAGGACCGAGGAAGTCCTCGGAAATTCAGACATACTTTCGTAACAGCAAGCTGAAGGATTTAAACGCCAAACAAGAGAAAGTTAATAAGCTTGCTAAGCATCTTGCTAGCATTATGAGTACAAAGGATATTGTTTCTTGAGCTCTTCCAAGTGGTTTCAGTAACTTGTTTTGTCGAGTGTAGCAGTCACCAACTTTGACAACCATTTAATATGCTGCTTTGTTCCCTATATTTACACCGGTGACGAACTTGGTGCCCAAAGGGATGTATGTAATAGTTGTGATAGCCTAGCTAAGTTGCTTGCTTATTTATTTTTTTGTTGTCTTGTTTATTTGTTTGCTTGTAGTCGGTAGTTCTTTTTCCGTGGTTTGCTAGTGGTCTCAATAACCTATTTTTTAAAACTAGGCCACAATAACCATGGTCTACATTTATTACTGTAGGACCATGGGCCTCCTACGGACCGAGAAACAATGGGCATTCTACCCGGTAGAAACAGGGTTTCACGGGCGAGAAGCAATGAGCCTTATACGGGCCGAGCATTAATGGGCCTTCTAAACAATGCTCGTAACCATGCTCGGGTCATGGACCATTTGAACGGGCAGAATGCTGTGTTTTCCGCACAAGAGCGCCCACCACCAACCTTGCTAAACAACATCACCCCGAGGCAAACCTTGACATCAAGAGAGCTAAGAAGTTAGGGAATATTTTTTGTAGTAATCCTCCATGCCGTGTAAAAGAGTGCCCTTGTAACAAACTCTTCTCATCTTATTTAATAGATGAGGCAAATCTTTGCCTCTATTTCAAAAAAACTTGATATAATGTTGACAATGCAACATGCTGCTGCGTGTTGCCCCAACAAACAAGCATGACCAGTCCACACAAAACCAAACTGGTTAGTACTACTAACAATTCCTAGACGACAAGGTCGAAAGAGCTAGGGCGCAATTGCGAACAACATATGCCACCCAGTAGACAAATCATTAACCTACACGTTGAAGACCTCAAAAGGAACTAGAAAAGAAACTCTTCCCAAGTGGTCGTTCTGATCTGCCAAACCACCGTCCAAAACCTATCAGGTATCAAGTGGTCATGCTGTTGCTGATGATAGTTTAGGCGTGCATCGCTGTTTCGTTTTGGTTGTCCTTGCTGCGTGTCTGTTGAACTTATATCAGGCTTTGTCCCCGATACATTGTCTGTGTCTTGTTGCACTTACTTTTGGTGGTTTGCTGCAATCTTACGGTGGCCGATTTTAGTTGTAGTTTGGTCTGTGGTTCGAGTCCTTCAGAAACTGGTGTTTGTAGCTCGCTTTTGGTTTTGTTAAGGAAATCGGAGGGGAAACCCTTCTTTGATCAAAGAAAAATCATGTCATTAATGCTTTATGTTCGTGTTCGATCCATCAAGACTGCTTATGTGTGTTTGCCATCGAAGCCACGCTGAAAATTTAGGCCCTCGCTTGCAGGATCGAAGGTGAACCGTTATTATACCGAAAGGAGGAACCAAGTTGACCTCTGTGAAGGCTACGGAGCAATCTCAATTTCTAACATATGTAGACTAGACGTGATGAATGGCCTTCATGTATGACCCCGTCCTGGTGTTGGAATTAAGGACCAAAGTTGTTAGTTTTGGGCTCTCCTAACCCACCGGCACATAACCAGTGAGTCCATTATCAGCGAGCTGCAGCTCGCCAGGTTACTTAATGTTTCAACTGGTGTAGTTGGCAGTCTTGCCGTCAGATTGCTGTGTTTCAAAAGATGTCAGGTTTGTAAACTGGAAAAGGGAAGACGGAGAAATTTCAGAGTTAGCATGTTCACTAGCGGAAGCATGGTAAATGAAATCAGAGGGTGCCTCTGTTTTTTAATAAAGAAGGAAAATGTCTACTTGTAATCCTGAAAGTATGTTAGAATCCGGAGCGGCGGTGGCGCTCGGAGGGAATCTTGTTCTGGACTAGGAAAGTGAGGAGCGCGCATGCACTGGTGGAGATAGAGATTTACCCCACACTGGGCTGGCTGTGATCTCCAACTCCAGTGTCTCTTTCTGAATGATTCTGAACTACACCACGAAACCATGATGGCAATTTTCCTGTTTAGACATATTTCATACGGTGTTTCTAATTGTTGACACGAACAGGTGGACAATAGGTGGATCATGATGGCGCTCCTTCCTCTCCCCTGGGCGACGCCACCCGCCCTCCTTCCTCCGGCGGCGACTCATCTCGGCGGCCCCTCCCTCTTTCTTCCTCATGTCTCCTTCTCCTCCCGCGGCCGCTTCCTCCGGCCCGCTTTTCCGCCCCTCCCGCTTCCCCCGGCCAACAGGTTTTGGGCGCTTGATTTGATGGATTGTCGGACTGAGGCGCTTTTCGTCTCCCCCGGAGGCCTTCCCATGGCTCCGCCGTTGCCGGAAACCCCGGGCGGGGTCGCTGCGGGCCTGGTGGAGGAGGATGGCCGGGCGCCCCCGGGGGCCGGCCGCGCCTGGTCCCCTCCTGCATCGCTGGTCCTGGGGGGGGGAGGGGGCGTCGCTGCCCTCCTCCGGAGGTCCTCCCTCGTCTGCCCTTCGGGTGCGGCCGCTTCCGGGCCGGGGCCGGCCCCCAGATTGAGCGGGTTGGTGGTGCTCCCGATCGGTCCCCGCCTTTGGCTTTGTGTTTGTTTCCCTTCTTCCGACTCGGGCCGCGGTGGGGCCCAGCCCCCTTGGTGCCGAGGTCGAACCGGGCCGTGACCGATATGGGTCCGGGGATCGGCCCCATTTCTAGGGTTCCCCCCTCCGACCGCTGGCCCTCCCCATTCGCCTTTTCCGACGCTCCTCCTCCTCCCTCTCGCTCGCTTGGGGCGGGGTCGCGATGGATCGCCGACGTCTCCAAAGGGCCTTTCCGCCAAGGGGGGCGCGACGGATCCGGCAGGCGGCGCCGATCTTGAGTATGAAGTGGGGCGCGCTAAGCTCTGGTGCCGCCCAGGGGGCGGGCGGGGCGGGCCGGCCCCCCCCCGCCCGGGGCCGCCGGATTTTGCGTTTTGGTGCCCGGCCTTGCCGATCCGGAGGGGCGGCGGGAGTCGGCCGCTTGCCGGGGCCGGTCCCGCCCCCGCATGGTGCGCTTTCGGTGGGGATAGTGCGGGCCCGGCGGCTGGGGGTCCGCCTCCTTGCCTTTGGGGCGCCGGGCCCGACGCCTGCGGCACGCCGGGCGGGGCCGGATCCGGGCCCGGGCGCGCGGTGCCGGTATTCTTCCTCCTCGTGGTCCCGGGTCGATTCCTCCTCAAACTGGTCGCCAACCCCACTCTCACCGCTTGATGCCATCGCCCCGTCACTTTCCCTGCCAAAACCCCCCTTCGCTTTCATCTCAGAAGATGGCCACCCCAAAGGGATCGCCGAATAGTCCCAAACCTCCCGCCCGCCACTATGGCCTTGACCTTCCGGTGCTCATTTTTTTTAGATAGGAGGTCCCCGCGCTGCTCCCATCCTTGCGCTTTTCCAACGCCGGATCATATCTGCCCAGCCAAACGCATTACATCCCGTGTCCTTCGACGAGCTCCGGCCAGGGACGAGGAGGGTGGGATTGGCAACCCCATTTGATTTCGAGTTTGCCGGACCTTCCCTTCCAAAGAAAGTCTTCCCGATTTCTCCTATACTAGCTTCACGCTTCCAATCAACGGTTGTTTCGCTAAAGGCTGCTTCTAATGGTTCCAAGGCATCTCCTTTCGATGTATGGGTTCTAGTTGAAGATGTCCCTCCCAGCTGCATACCCTTATGATATGCCGGTGCCCATCCAAGCCTATTGAGGTTGATCAAGACTCTCCGCATCCCGGCCACCGCTTCACGGGAGTGTGGACCCCTGTATTCGTGGTTCCATTGGTGTCTTCCTTCCGGTCTGCCAAGGGTTCTGGAGTGCGCCCGGTCGCCCCCCCTCCCCCCCGGCCTCCGCAATGACGACAAGAGCAAAGATGGGGATGGTTGCCGACATTCTATGCATGGCATGATCACCGCTGATACGCCTCCATCATATCTATAACTTTTCATTGTTCCATGCCAATATTCCACAACTTCCATATACTTTTGGCAACTTTTTATACTATTTTGGGACCAACATATTGATCCAAAGGCTCAAGGCGGCTCCTCGTTTGTTGCATGTTTTATGTTTCGCATAAACCCAATCATCAAACGAAATCCAAATAGGATAAAACGGACGGAGAATTATTTTGGAACATTTGGGATTTTCCGGAGGAAGAATCAACGCGAACGGTGTCCGGTGGCAACGAGACAGGGAGCGCGCCCCACCGGGCGCCCTCGACTCTCGTGGGCCACCCAGAAGGCGGTTGATGCTCTTTTGCCGCAAGAAAGCTAATTTTACGAGAAAAATCTGGGCGTAAAGATTCACCCCAATCAGAGTTACGGATCTCCTGGATATTTAAGAAACGGTGAAGGGTAGAATCTCGAGAACGCTAAATAGAGAGATAGATCCAATCTCGAGGGGCTCTCACCCTCCCACGCCATGGGGAGCCAAGGACCCGAGGGGAAACCCTTCTCCCATCTAGGAGGAGGTCAAGAAGAAGAAGAAGAAGAAGGGGGCTCTTCCCCTTGCTTCCTGGCGCTTAACGCCCGGGGCCATCATCATCACCGCTGATCTTCACCAAGACCGCCATCATCTTCACCAACATCTCCATCACCTTCCCCATCTATATCCAGCGGTTCACTCTCCCGCAACCCGCTGTACCTCTACTTGAACATGGTGCTTTATGCTTCATATTATTTTCCAATGATGTGTTGCCATCCTATGATGTGTAAGTAGATTTTCGTTGTCTATCGGTGATTGATGAATTGCTATGATTGGTTTGAGTTGCATGTTTTATTATTGGTGCTGTCCTATTGTGCCCTCCGGTCGCCAAGTAAGCGTGAGGGATTCCTCGCTGTAGGGTTTGCAATATGTTTATGATTTGCTTATGGTGGGTGGCGTGGAGTGATAGAAGCACAAACCCGAGTAAGTAGGTTGTTTGCATATGGGATAAAGGGACTTGATACTTTAATGCTATGGTTGGGTTTTACCTTAATGAATCTTTAGTATTTATGGATGCTTGCTAGAGTTCCAATCATAAGTGCATATGAACCAAGTAGAGAAAATATGTTAGCTTATGCCTCTCCCTCAAATAGAATTGCAATAGTGATTACCGGTCTAGTAACGTAGTCAATTGCTTAGGGACAATTTCACAACTCCTACCACCACTTTTCCACACTTGCTATATTTACTTTATTGCTTCTTTATCTAAACAACACATACTTTTTATTTACATGCTCTTTATTATCTTGCAAACCTATCCAACAACACCTACAAAGTACTTCTAGTTTCATACTTGTTCTAGGTAAGTTTAACGCTGCTGCAGAGAGTCGATCGGTCGATAGAACTTGAGATAGTATTTGTTTCTACCTTTAGCTCCTCGGTGTCGACACTCTTACTTATCGAAAGAGGCTACAACTATCCCGATACTTCATGGGTTATCAAGACCTTTTTCTCGCGCCGTCGGGAGTCATAGCGGGGTGAATATTCTCGTGTGCTTGTTTGCTTTATCACTAAGTAATTTTTATTTGCTGTTCTTAGTTGTTCTCTATCTTTAGTTATGGATATGAAACGAAAATACCAAAAAATTGGGTGTACTTGCTACTCATGGAGATGGGGTAACTCCTAAAACCCTCGATTCTAATTATGTGAGAGACATTATGTACTACTTTGATAATCCCAGAAACCCCATTCAACTTTATATGGGAGACACGTTGGATCAACGTGAATACTTTAGGGATTATCGCCGACACAAAAAGGGAAACTATTATGGGATCAATTTATTATGTTGCTGGTATGCCCGGATCTATGCTTGAGATATGATATTACTTGTTGCTTAGGATGAAGGCTCTACACCTTCCCTTTTCATGCAAATTTGATGATAATGAAACCTTATCTTCTTATGCTAATGGTATATATGATTACTATGATGTGGACCAAATAGAAGAATTTGTTGCTTTTAAGGTTACTTATGAAATTGAATCTTTGTTTGAAAAGTATGAAGCTTTTGATGATGATGGTGTTTATAGGCCTGAAAATCTTGCTATACTTAGATATTGCTATGATAATTATGAATACAATTATTATATTAATGCATTTATGGAGAAAGTCTCCGCTGTCCAAGAAGAGACTAATATTTTGCAGAAGCTATGGAAGAAGAAATTGATGAAACTGTGAGCTCATTCGATGAAAAGATGATGAGGAGAGTGAAGAACAAAAGGAGGAAGAGCGGATTGATCACCCATGCCCACCTTCTAATGAGAGTAACTCTTCAAATCATACATTGTTTAATTCCCTTCGTGCTTACTCAAGGATGATTGCTATGATCCCGTGGTTCTCTTGACATATCCCTTTTGATGATGCTTGCTATGCTTGTAGCCAAGATGCCAATATGAATTATGCTTATGGAGATGAACTTGCTATAGTTCCTTATGTTAAACATGAAATTTTTGCTATTGCACCCATGCATGATAGTCCTATTATCTTTTTGAATTCTCCAAACTACACTATATCGGAGAAATTTGTGCTTATTAAGGATTATATTGATGGGTTGCCTTTACCATTGCACATGGTGATTTTGATGAATATAATATGCATGTTCTTGCTGCTCCTACTTGCAATTATTATGAGAGAGGAACTATATCTCCACCTCTCTATGTTTCCAACACGATAGAATTGCAAGAAACTGTTTATACTATGCATTGGCTTTTACTATGTGTGCATGAATTGTTCTTTTATGACATGCCGATGCATAGGAAGACAGTTAGACTTTGTTGTTGCATGATATATGTTACTTTGTGCTCACTACTAAATTACAAATCATTGTTAATTAAAATTGGCTTTGATATACCTTGGGATCCGGTGGATTCATTACTTGAGCACTATATGCCTAGCTTAATGGCTTTAAAGAAAGCGCTGCTGTGGAGAGAACCCGAAGTTTTAGGGAGTCATTTATTTCTGTTGAGTGCTTTTATATAGTTTAAAACAAACAAAAAATAAAGAGGGGAACCTAAAACTTTTCAAAAAGGAACGTGAAGTGAGAAAGACAAGCATTGTTGAAGTGGAGAGCCTTGAACTTTTTTCATGCTCATGGAAACTTTGTGAATCTTGATTACAGAAAATTTTCATCAAAAATAATTATCCCTTGTAAAATTCCTTTGTATGATAAAAATAATGTGCCAAGGTTTGCCTTTAAGATGTTTACAATGCTTGTTGGTTTGTACGTGCAGGACAGAAACTTTAGCTGTAATGCGTAATTTTACATTTTGAACTGGAACGTCAATTGGTTCTGATTCCTTTGCACTGTCTTGCTATACAAATTGTCTATTTTTCCAAATTTTGGTAAAATGTTTGGGGTACCATAAGTATGGTGGATGTTCAGATTGTTACAGACTGTTCTGTTTTTGACAGATTCTGTTTTTGATGCATAGTTTGCTTGTTTCGATGAATCTATCAATTTATATCAGTGGATTAAGCCATGAAAAGTTATGTTACAGTAGACACAATGAAAAAACAAAATATGAACTGGTTTGCAACAGTACTTAGAGTAGTGATTTGCTTTATTATACTAACGGATCTTACCGAAGTTTTCTGTGAAGTTTTGTGTGGATGAAGTGTCTAATCGAGGATGTCTCGATATGAGGAAAAGGAAGAGAGGCAAGAGCTCAAGCTTGGGGATGCCCAAGGCACCTCAAGTAAATATTCAAGGAGACTCTGTTGCTTAAGCTTGGGGATGCCCTGAAGGCACCCCTCTTTCTTCAACAAGTATCGGTATGTTTTCGGATTCGCTTGCTCATGCATTATGTGTAAGTCTTGGAGCGCTTTTGCATTTAGCTTTCATTTTTCTTTTATGCACTATGCTGGTATGAGATAGTCCTTGGTTGATTTATAGAATGCTCATTGCACTTCACTTAAATCTTTTGAGTATGGCTTTATAGAATGCTTCATGTGCTTCACTTATATCATTTGAAGTCTGGATTGCCTGCTTTCTTCATATAGAAAACCGCCATTTGCGAATGCTCTTTTGCTTCACTTATATTTGTTAGAGCGTGCATATTTTTTGTAGAAAGAATTAAACTCTCTTGCTTCACTTATATCTATTTAGAGAGATGACAGGAATTGGTCATTCACATGGTTAGTCATAAAATCCTACATAAACTTGTAGATCGCTGAATATGATATGTTTGATTCCTTGCAATAGTTTTATGATATAAAGATGGTGATATTAGAGTCATGCTAGTGGGTGGTTGTGGATTGTAGAGACACTTGTGTTGAGGTTTGCATGTCCCTGTAGCATGCACGATGGTAAACTGCTAGAGACAAATTTGAAGCATGGGGTGTTTTTTGATTGTCTTCCTTATGAGTGGCGGTCGGGACGAGCGATGGTCTTTTCCTACCAATCTATCCCCCTAGGGGCATGCGTAGTAGTACTTTGCTTCGAGGGCTAATAAACTTTTGCAATAAGTATATGAGTTCTTTATGACTAATGTGAGTCCATGGATTATACACACTTTTACCTTTCCATCATTGCTAGCCTCTTCGTACTCGCATTGCCTTTCTCACCTCGAGAGTCGGTGCAAACTTCACCGTGCATCCAAACCCCGTGATACGACACGCCTATCAAACATAAGCCTCATTATATCTTCCTCAAAACAGCCACCATACCTACCTATCATGGCATTTCCATAGCCATTCCGAGATATATTGCCATGCAACTTTCATCATCATCATATACATGACTTGAGCATTCATTGTCATATTTTTGCATGATCGTAAGAATAGCATGATGTT